>JAQZBX010105686.1:0-10825 GCA_029593785.1 Cabassous unicinctus
AGCCCTTTTGATTACTCTCCTGCTATCTTGACAGAAGGCACAACTGGAAACCACATCCAGAATTCCAGATGGGAAAAAACCCAGAGTGACATTTGCCTAGCCAAGTGTACTTTCATCGGGAGAGCAGGAGGTTCTATAAATCTTGCCATTTCTCAAGGTTATTCACTACTTACTTAGAACTCAGAAAGTGCTAACACCATCCTGTACAGCAGGGGTTCTTAACCGGGGCCAATGAGCTTGAACTGAAATAAAATCAAACATTATTCTTGTGGAGATGTGTTGGTGTGGGTATGATATATTTATTAAATAATACACAGTATAGTATGGACTTAGTAAGGAGTCTGTGGTTTTCACCTGACTGCCAAAGAGGTCCATGGAGAAAAAAGGCTAAGAAACCCTACCCTATACCAACCCAGGGGCTGGTCCAGCATGTAGGCATTAATCCAGTGCTCTTGATTATCCTCTAAGTGTACTTCTGCTTGCCACCAGATTGGCATGGAAATGGTGAGAGGAGCATCTTAGTCAAACTTAACTCTTTCTAATTAAAAAAAAATTATATATATATATATATATATTTATTTATTTTTAAGAAGCTTTAGATTACATAAATGTTACATAAAAAATATAGGAGATTCCCATATGCCCCACTCCCTCCCCTTCCCACAATTTCCCACATTGACAATATCCTTCATTAGTGTGGTACATTTGTTACAATTGATGAACACATACCGAAGCATTGTCACTAACCGCGGATTATAGTTTGCATTATAGTTTTTACACTCTGTCCCATGCAATTTTGTACGTTATCTATCTCTGAATCAAACAGTTGATATTTAACCAAGAGTGGAATTAAAACAAATAGATGCTTTGGGAGCTAAATATAAGTATGTGACGCCTTGGCTTTCCAGTTCTGTTATACACTCTCTTCCCTAGAACTGTGAATAATTAGGAGAAGGAATAGCTTAGTGCAGCAAATAAATTTCCATAGGAGTAACCCTAATTTAACAAACATCACTGCCTTATTTCATATTACTGTAATAATGAAAATTTAGATGATATGTGGCTGTCCATATAGGAACTTGAGCATTCCTGCAGCTAGATATCCTGCAGAAAACTCACACCTATGGAAGCATCTGACCAAATTGCCTATTATCTGAAGGGAAAATAACAGTGGTGGATTTTGGTTTAATCCATTTATATTTTCCCTGTTGAGTGCATACTATAATGGGGCACTGCTAATCAATGGATACAGAGAAAAAATGCAGCACCATCCCTGCTCATTTATAACTCTCCTACAGATGGAAAGGAAAAATCATTTTGGAAAACAAATATTATCAAGTTCTCTAGGTGCTAGAATTTAACTTTTTATAGGATTATGACTATATGGTCAACTTTTGTGGCTATCTGTATTAAAATTATGAATAGGCACCAATAAGTTCAGATGAGGAATGGGGACAAGAACTTATCTTGAATAAAGACAGAGAATCACTAGACAATGGTCTGCACTTAGAGATGGGTAAATATTTCAGTATGTTTCCACAGCAGTAGACAGGACTCAAATTATATAGGGCTTATGTTCAATATCCAATAGATATGAAATATCTCCTTAAGTAGAGCTGCAGGAAGAGTTTTAATAGGCAGTGCTATATTTAGCCCTGCAACTGAGAGAAAAAGTGTGGCTAATGGATGCAGATTTGGCTGGAAGGAAGTGAAAGTGGAGGTGGGAGTCTCCTCAAACCCTATTATATTCATTCAGGTAGGAATTGTGAATATTTGAGCAGAGATATCAGTCATGTGAAAATTTGAATAGGTGAAATCAATTGTATATGGTCTTTGAATGGGCATGTCCTTCAATGAAATGTTAAAGATACAACCCAGGTTTCTAGCTTGGATAACCATTTATAGAAGGAAAAGTATTTTAAAAGAAACAATAAAATTATGTTTTGGATCCTATGATATATTGTAGATTTAGATCTACAGAGAGAGGGCAATTGGGAAGTTAAGCCTAGCATTCATTTTTGTTTGAAAAGGACATTTTTCAAGAAGCTTAGTAAAATGATTTTAACTTGTTTGAGAGAGATTCCACAAGGAAATCAATATTTTAGGAAAATTTAGAGGAATTAAAACCAGTAAAAGAGGTTGTACATGATAGTGATAGATGGTAAGAAAAAAATTAAAAGATGGCTTCATGTAGGATAAGTGAAGACAGAATAATTAAACAACAAAAATGAAAAATTGGCATCTCTATTAAGTAAAAAATGAATTAATATTGAAACATCAGGAGGGGTTGAAATGTATAAATATGTAGAAGAGTGATTAATATATGATACTGCTTCTCAAGAAGGCCATCCAAAATTTAAGGGTAAGAAAACATTTGTAGTTGTTCCCTAGTGTGTGCACTTGCTCGCTCTCTCTCGCTCTCTCTTCTCTTTCTCGCTTTCTCCCACTCTCACTCATGCTAGAAGAATTGTGCCCAATGCAAATTAATTCATAAAAATTAATTCATTGAAAAATGAATGCATTTGATCTTTCTACTTATAGAATGTAGACACTTTATAAAAAAAGTGGGACTGCATGGGCATGGTCCAAGCTAATTTTCTTTCTTTTTCCTTACTTACTGTCAGCATATCCTAATGAAACTTCAAGAGTGAGAAATGTCAAATCAAACAAAAGTGACTCAATTAATCCTCAGGGGCTTTACAGACACCCCAGAATTGAAATTCATAATCATCTTATTTTTCTTGTTTATCTATTTTTTTGGCCTCTTGGGGAACATGTCCATCATTATATCTGTGATTAGGGAAAGCCAGCTCCACACTCCCATGTACTTCTTCATAAAGAACTTTTCTTTCCTAGTCATGTGTTATACCTCTGTCACCATCCCCAAGGCCCTGGTGACCTCCCTTGTAGGCTTTGGGGTCATTTCCTACCTGGAGTATGTCACTCAGCTCTATGTGTTTATTACATTCTCCTCCACTGAGAGCTTTCTGCGCACAGCCATGTTCTATGACCGGTGTTTAGCCATTTACAGACCTCTGATGTATGGGGTCTTGATGAGCCAGAGACTGTTATGAACTGGTAGTCCTGGCTTGAGTAGCTGGGGCCATATTCTCAGCCTTCCACACATTTAACACCTTCTCCCTGCCCTTCTGCAGGCCCAATGTTGTTGAACATTTCTTCTGTGACATTCTTCCTGTCATGAGACTTTTCTGCACTGATTACCACATCAATGAGGAAATGGGCTTTGCTGTTAGCTCCTGCATCGTCATGAGTGCCTTTGCCCTCACAGTCCTGTCATATGTCTGCATTATCTCCACAATTGCTGGGATATCCTCTGTGGATGTTAGGTGGAAAGATTTCTCCACCTGTTCTTCTCATCTGACTACAGTCATTTTGTTTTATGGAACTGGAATTTTTACATACTTGAGGCCTGCTTTCCAATACTCCCCAACCCAGAGTCGTCTGGACTCGATTGTCACACCTACCTTGAAACCTGTTATCTATTCTCTGAGGAACAAAGATATAAAAGTTGCTTTGCAGAAACTGTATTGTTGAAGAAAACATTAAGTATTGGAGTACTACAACTTCCAAAGAGTTCAGATGTTCTATGACTGGTTAAGGGAGTCAAACATCACTTCATTACTTATTCTTTTTCTTCCTCTGTTATTTCACACTGATGATAAGGCCAATTGCAGGCCATCCCCACATGACATTGCAATGCTGCTTCTTTTCTGTCTATAAAGAATCTTCCTCATCAGCATTCAACTGACTCTAAGTTGGCACCATGTAAATTTTGGTTATTTCTTCATATTCTATCATCAAGTCCCATATTTAACAAATTCCTTAACCAAGCTGTTGTATCTGGAAACCACATGTATTTCCTTGGCTTTATGTATAACTCTTAACTCATCAACGTGTAATGACACCTAGTCTTGTATTTTTAAACTTCTTTTGACCACATTTACCTGAATATACCATAAGCACTTCATTTTCACATCTAAAAATACCCTTATCACTTTCCCTCATCCACCAAACTGCTTTATTCTTAATTCATTTATTCAGCTAGTACTCTTAACAACCCAGTATACCAGGCTGAAATTTTTAAAATGTTTTAATTTCATTTTGGTCTTTATCCTTCTTTGTATAATTGGTCATTTTTTCCAAATATTTAACTCTCCCCTATATGTCATATTTTTTCAGTGTAGGTTTCATTATCTCTTTTTTGAAATTAAACCAAATTATTTAAATTCAGTGATTTTAGGTTTATTTCTAGTTTCATGAAAGTAGTACCTTTCATCCAAACAACACCTTACAAGTTTACCTTTCAGATAAAAACAACCAAATTGGAGGTTAATTGTCAGTGTATACTCTAAGCACACTTCACTCTTCTTTCTTCACCACCATTATTTTCTCCATGTCAGCCCTAAATTACACACTTCAGAATCCCTCTGACTTAATTTAAACAACAGTCTTGTTTCTCTTTCTACTACCTCACCTCTTCAACTCTTTGTCAACAATATTGCAAAATATCATTCTATGATATAGGCCAACTCATGCCCTAAAAATAAATAAAGTTCTTTAGTGACTTCTACAAATCTGATAACATAAAAGTCAAGATTTATGGCATGATTTGTATGATCCTACATCATACAAAACTCATTTATATTTATTCTTGCCTTCAGCTACCCACTCAATCATTCCACACTCAAGACTCCAATGCTGTTTCTTCATTTTCATGCTCCATAGTAAATTGCTACTTGGAACATTATTATCATTGTCTGCAAAATTCAAATTCCACTTCTTCTGTGACACACGAATGCTTATAGTACATTCAGCAAATCAATACTCTGACATGCATTTCTTTAAATGTCCACCACAATGTGAGACATTACACTGCTTTGTAATTATTCATTTTTATGACTGTCTTCCAGTAGACAAGAACCACAAACTAGGTGTCATACCTGGCATTCATTTTATCTCCCTTTTTTGAGATTTTTTTCTGTGATATGTTGCATGTTGAAATTGATGTTTTTTGATTAAAATGTTACAAAATTTTGAAAGATCATTATCTACATTCCCGGGTCCTGATATACCATTGTCATATTCAAGTGACTCTGTATCTTCCTGTGAGTAGATATATAACAATTTAACATATATTTCTAGGTACTCCATAACATGTTCTCAACTAGGCAGCCTTTTTAAAAATTTTCTTCCACTTTCAAGTCTTCCTACTTGTTTTGATATACAAGCTGCTCCATTTGTGTGTTCATATATTTGTTCTCCAAATATATATCCCCCTTTGGCTACTTTACTCATTCAGTATCTATCAAAACTCCACTCAATTATGAAATGTTCAAAAAGGTGTTCCAAGCAATCAATAAGTACAATTTCACTTCTGATGAATATTTATTTCCACTTTCATACACTATATAATATGGACTCAGACTGAGGGTCAAATATTCCAAGATAATTAAATCCTGGCTTCCCAGTGCATTTTTCATGGTGAAATATCTGCCATGTTCATCTTTTTTTTTTTTAAGCTTCTGATGCTTGTACAATTTCCTGTTTTATGACCAGAGTCCCATACTCTATTAAGTCCTTGGTAAATTTTCTTTTCTACAACTGAATACCCTTCAAAGGGGACAGTTCGATATGGACATTTGCCTTGTGACAAATGTCCATATGGACATATTAATGTTGTGAGTACTCTAAAACTGCAACTATCTACCTTCCTACCTCCATGGATTTCAGTCTACAAAGAAAATAAAACAAATCTATTGATTCTGCAGACCTAAACTTGAATACTCTTGTCATCAATTGCAAGTGGACTAACAGGCATCACAGATTTCTTTATTTGGAAAGTGAAATAATTTACTACCTCACAAAATTTTCATGAGATTCATTGGGGTTTTCTATAAGAAAATGAAGTCAGTGTTTTCCATGTAGTATAAACTCAGAAAAAGTATACTATCTCATATTTTTCTTAGTGTTGTTAATATTAAAGATTCTGAGAAGTCAGTTTGGAGGGTAAAGAAGATGGATGTTTAAATTTTATAAAAGGAGTTGTGCAGTTGTTAGTGGAAGATTAAGGAGGGTAAACTCAGTAGGAAAGAGAATTGTAGGATCAGATATTAGGATATAGATCACATCTTTGTATATTAGAGAATCATAAGGGATAATGAATGAGTTATACAAACATGGAGTGTGAATAGATAGAAGAACTTAATGCTTATGTAAAGAATGAAAGAATGTAGAGCAATTGGATAAAATAAGAAATGGTCAGAATAAAAAAAAAGAAATATTCATATTTTCACAGAAGGGAAAAGAGAAGTTTGAAGATAGCATAAATGTAAAATAATCTCTAAACAACAACTCAAGTCCCAAATTTACACATCCATAGAGGAACTCATTGTATGCAATAAACAAACAGATACAAAATTGTAAAGTCCAAATAACAAAATTGAGATCCAGTTCCTCCTAATTCAGAATTTGAAAATGTTTTCTCTTCATTTTTAGTCCAAATATATACTGGTAATTTTTTCCACGATCACTTGTTGTCTAAGAAAAAACAGTTATGCATCTTAGAATATTTCACATCTTCTTATTAAAGCAACTGCAAAACTGAGTCACTTCAATCAAGTGAAACAAATCAAACAAATGTGTATACCAACCTAGATTCTCATGCTGCAAAGATGAATAGGACAGTCTTTCACTGACAAGGCATGTAAAGATTAATGACCCATAACCAACTAATAAAGCATTATATTTGATCGTTAATGTTCAATTATAAGTTAACACATTTCCTATTTATCCAATTTGTAGTTGGATATGCATACTAGTATGGAATGATTCACTCATGCTTATTCTCTACTTTATTTACAGAACCTGCATCTCAGATCAAAGGAAATGACCAATCACACAGGATTGTCTGAATCCCTATTCATAGGCTCCAAATCTATGATTGATTTAGAGCTCTTACAAGCTCTGTTTTTTTTTACTAATTCACTTTGTAGCCTCCAAATGTAATACACTTGCTATTCTTAACCAGATCCTTCGTATCTCCATATGTTTCATTATGAAGAATTCATTCTTCTTATATTTTGGTTTACTGACTATCACTGATCACAAAAATAATTTTACTACACCAATCAAAAATGTCTGTATTTCTATGGTGATATGTGCATTTTGGGATTTAAGATTACAGAAAATTCTTCTTATTGCCAATATTACTGATATTTCCCAACACCTGCAATGTGAATTCTTATTAGATCACTCTATCTTGGCTCAGTCCTTTATTCATGGCTATGATTAGGTTTTTGCACAAGATTTCTTCATTTTTAAGAAATTTCTTTTGGCTCAATTTGCTCCATCTATTCTTCAATTAAGCATTCCAATCCTCTAAAAAAGAATATGTTCTGATCAACTTGTTAGAGACAAGTCTTCATCCTAATATTCCAAGATTTATTCTTCCAATAAAATGTATTCCTTTTCTTACTTAGTAACAAAAACATAGCATAATGGGTCCATATTTGAAGCAATTATTAAACTTTCTCAAAAATCATAATTTGCATAACTAAAACTTCCCACTCACTGTATGCAGTGTTTTCATGCATGTCATCACTTTTCCAGTTGCTCTTTCTTTCTCTCTCTTTCTCCCTACCTTGCTCTTTCTCTCTTTCTTTTATATTTCACATTTTCCTTACATCACAATTAGCTTATATCTCATAGTATGTTACTTTTACTTCTTGGCACTATTGTCCTTCTCTTCCTAACTTACCTACCATACACCTATTTAAAAAATTTTATTGAGCACAAGTCAAAACCACTGTATTATTTTTTCAAATCAAGTCTCTCTATTATTCATTTTTACATGTAGGATAAATTAAAACTAAGTTGTATATGAAGGTATGTCCACAGCTTATGATATTAAACTTCTGATAGTTTACTTATTCCCTCTCTGCTAAACCATCATCAAGTCTCACAGAAATAATATTTTTCGTTTGCCCTATGTGATATAATCATTTGGAATTTACAGATACAGATGTTGAGGTATGAAATGAGTAACAGCATTTAAAATGAAAGGAAAACTAAGATAGTTATTTTTTATTTGAAGGTGACAACTTGACAGTCCTTGGGTAAATAAGACAATAGAAAATAATGTAAAACAAGGTAGCTTCACTACATGAAAAGTGGTTTTGTGTTATTTAAAGTGGCATTATGTTAGTTAAAGTGTATGTTGTTCATTCTAAAATGTACTGAGGTGATTACAGCACAACTTTTAAAAGAAAATAATTGCCACTGAGTACATACTTTGAACAGATTTTACAAAGCATAAGACTGTATAACACAGGGAATCCACTGATGCAAGATGGACTGGTTCACAGATTAAAAATAGGACAATGTTTTCTCATGAACTATTAGAAGTATATAATACTAATAAAGGATTAAAATAATCACATGGTTGGGGAAAAATACACAAAATGTAAGATACGGGCTATAGTTACTAGTAATATTTTGACGATGCTCTTCCATAGTTTATAACAAATATTTCACAACAAAGCAAGATGTTAGTGGCAGGGTGATATATGGGACCCTTGTATGATGATATGCTTGTTTTTTAAATTCACAACTTTTACTCTACACTTATTGTTTATATATGTTCATGTATGAATTATATAGTCAATAAAATTTTAATAAAAATGTATGTTGGGAAGTTGAGGGAAATAAAATTTGTAAAAAATTATAAATGATATTCTAAGAGAGGAGATAAAATGTTCAACAAAAACTCGAGAAAGCAGTAAAATGGGGAGGTGAAAGGAAAACTATTACTTATAAGATCAGAAGGCAATTACAAAATGGTAGATATTAATCTAAGTATGTCAGTAATTACTTCCACTGTAATGAGTTGCAACAACCCCATCAAAAGACAGACTGTGACAATGGATTAAAATATCCACACCATAATGTCTATAACAAATCCACTTTGAATCTAAATACACAGATAGATTAATAGTAAAAGTGTGGATAAATATTTACCATGCTAACACTAACTGAAAGAAAAGTAGTAGCTGTGTTAAAATCAGACAAAGCAAGTATCAGAAAAAAGAAAGCTATTAGAATAAGGCCAGTACATAATGAAATGTCTATTAATGCTTCAAGAACGCATAAACATTCTTAATGTGTATGAATTGAGTAACAGTGCATCAAAATACATGAGTCAACTCTACTAGAACTACAAAGAGAAATAGAAAACTCCACTATTATACTTAGAGACTTCATAAAACAGACGTAACTAAAGGATCGAACAGAAAAAATCAGTGAAGATGTAGTTGACCTGTAAATATTATTAATCATTTTGATCTAATTGCTTTTTTTTCTTTTCTATTTCTTTATTTTATTAGAGAAGTTGTAAGTTTACAAAAAAAATACGCATAAAATACCACTCTATTATTAACATTTTGCATTAGTGTGGTACAATTGTTGCAATTGATGAAATAACATTTCTATAATTGTACTATTAACTGTAGTCCATAGTTTACTGGATTTCTTGTAGTATTATGAATTTTTACATTTTTTATTCTATTAACATGTATACGATCTAAAAATTTCCCCTTCTAACCACATTCAAATATACAACTCAGTGCTGTTAATCATCTGTAAAATGCCCTGTAACCATCACCACCAGCCACAACCAAAATGCCTTGCTCATCCTGAACAGAAACTGTACAATATAAGCAACAACTCCCCATTCCCTACTCTTCCCCAGGTTCTGGCAATCTAACTTTATGAATTTGCTTATTCTAATTATTTTTTATCAGTGAGATCATACAATATTTTCCCTTTGTATCTGGCTTATTTCAGTCAACATAATGTTTTCAAAATTCATCCAAGTTATTGCATGTATCAGAACTACATTACTTTTGATGGCCAAGTAATAGTGCATTTTGTGTATATACCACATTTTGTTTTTCCATTCATCAGCTGATGGACACTTGGTTGTTTCTTATTTTGGCAACTGTGAATAATGCTACTATGAAATTAGCATGCAAATATCTGTTTGAGTCCCTGCTTTCAAATCTTTGGATTATATACCTAAAAATGTGAATACCAGGTCATCCCATACTTCATCTTTATCCTCTCCACAGAACCATGCTCAAACTCTCCCTGTTCACTAACAGATGGTGAAAGAAGAGCTTAGAAACATGTTGATGCCCTATGCTGTTTTTTCAGCTCTTCCTTTGAATAATAAGGGTTTAGAGTCAAACTTATGCTAAGACTAAGCTACGTGACAAAATTTTTTTTAATATTAATTTTCCTTTAAAATGATTAAGATGGGGATAAACTGATCCCTCTATATCACGAAATATGTTACCATTCACTGGCTTATATGGACAGCCTAGAGAATAGTGGCTCATTGGTTGAAATATATACATATATTTTAATAATTTTTTTTATTTTTTAAGAGATACTTAGATTACACAAATGTTACGCAAAAATTATAGGGATTCCCATATGCCCTACCTCCCACACCTCCCACAACCTCCCACATAAACATCCTTCATTAATGTGGCACATCACCCGCAATAGACATACACATCCTTGGGCTTTGCCACTAAGCATGGACCATAGTTCACACTGTAGACCACACTCTCTCCCACACAGTTCTGCATGTTATATGATGATATAAAATGGCCTATATCTGTCATTGCAATGCCACTCAGGATAATTCCCAAGTCCCGAAAAAGCCCCTGTATTACAACTGCTTTTCCCTCTCCCTGCCCCCAAAGTGTCCAGTGGCCACTGGCTCCACATTAATGTTGTAATT
>JAQZBX010105687.1:0-10822 GCA_029593785.1 Cabassous unicinctus
TTATAAAAAATCAACTCGAGATGGATCAAAGATCTAAATAAATGAATCAAGAAGATAAAGCCCTTGCAAGATAATGTAGGGAAGAATTTATAAGACTTTGTGATAAGAAATGGGTTCATGAAATTCACACCCAAAGCATGAGCATTGAAAGAAAAAATAGGTGAATGAGACCTCTTCAAAATTAAAACCTTTTGCAACTAACTCAAAAGTGTTTGTCAAGAAAGTGAAAAGAAAGCCTATAAATGGGAGAAATTATTTTGTACTCATATATCTGATAGGAGCCTATTATCCAGCATATATAAAGAAATCCTGTATCACAAGAAAACAAAAAGAACATCAACAACCCGTTTGAAAAAATAGTCAAGTGACTTAATAGGGCTCAACTTTGGAGTTTGTGTTCTTGAGTGTGACAAATTTGTACTTGCAGTTGACTTGTGTATACATGCTTCTTCTGTCCCTTTTACTTGATCCTGTAGTTGGTGCTGGAGTTGTTAAATGTACATAAAAGAGACTTGATTCTCTGGGTTCTCCATTTGCCAGCTGGGCCCAGAGCCTCAGCAGAGTTCCAACACTTACTCTCCAGTTTATTGGACTCAACCAAGACAATTAACAAGGCAGTGAGAATGGACAACCACCACACAAGAGGTGCGAGAAAGTCTACAACTGCAAGCAAGGGAGCCCAATTCATCAGCCATGTGGGTTTGAAGTCCCCTCTCAATTAGAGGTGGAGTGAGCATCACCATCCCAGTATCCTCAGGATTGAGGAATGAAATATGGACTAGAGTGGACTTAATTGCATTCTACTATAGTCTTCTTGTGATTCTAACAAAGGAAGAAATTATATGGATGTGGAGACAATGGTCACTGGAGATGCTGAAGTCAGGGAGAGGGAAAAAGAAGTGTAATATGGGGCCATTTTTAGGACTTGGAATTGCCCTGAATGACATTGAAATGACAGACACAGGCCATTATATATCGTGCCATAATCTACAGAATTGAGTGGGAGAGAGTGTAAGTTACAATGTAAACTATATATAATCCATGCTTTGTGGCAATGCTCCAAAATACATCCATCAATAGAAATGAGAGTACCACACCAAGGAAAGAAGTTGTTAATGTAGGGAAAAGTGGAAAGTGTGGTGAGTGGGGCATATGGGAATCCCTTATATTTTTTATGTACCATTTTATGTAAACTAAATATCTTTTAAAAATAAATAAAAAATATAAAATTAAAAAAAAAACAGTTAAAAAAAAATGGGCAAGTGATTTGAACAGACACTTCTCCAAAGAAGAAACACAAATGGCTAAAAAGTACATGAAAAGATGCTCAACATCATTAACTATTAGGGATATGCAAATCAAAACTACAATGAGATACCATCTTGCACCCATAAGACTGGAGGCCTTTTAAAAAACACAGTACTACACCAGGATGTGGAGGAATGGGAAACCTCAACCACTGCTGATGGAAATGTACTGTGGTCCAGCCATTGTGGAGGAGTTTGACATTTCCTCAAAAAACTAACTATAGATCTGCCATATGATTCAGCAATTCCAACAATGGGTGTATACCCGGAAGATTTGAAAGCAAGGACATGAACAGATGCATGCACACTAATGTTCATAGTGGCCTCATTCACTATTGCCAAAAGTTGGAATCAACCCAAATGCCCATCAACATATGAATGGTTAAACAAAATGTGGTATATATAGATATAATGGAATATTACTCAACTGTAAGAAGTAATTCAGCACTAACACACAGAATAGCACTGATGAATCTTGTGGGCCTTATGTTGACTGAAGCAAGCCAGGCACTTAGGGACAAATATTACTTGACTTCCTTGATATGAATTAAGCACATTGAGCAGTCTCAGAGAGCTAGAGTCTGGAAGATTGGTTTACAGGAGATAGAAAGAGAGAAAAAAGTTGTGAGTCAACGTCCATACAGCAAAATCTATGATAAGGTGGAGGGGAGTAGTTGCACAGTGAAGGGACATGACAGTGGTGTAGTGATACTTTGGGTTGGGTGGTGTAAGACTGAAAGGGAGCTAGGTTAAGGATGATGTGTTGGACGGTCCATGGAAGTGAGAAGAGGGTTGGAGGAGGGAACAGGTGAACACTGGACATTGGTGGGTAAGTGGTTGAAACTACAATTTTGAGAAAGATCTTTTGGCAATATGACAAGGAAGGGTTACCGGTTTAGGATGTTGGAGAAGGTGGGCATTTGGGACAGGTCGCACCTGCGGTAGTCTACTAGAGAATCTGTGAGTGAGCGTTTTGCCATAGAGTGCTGTATCAGTGGGTGGAGCCCCACATAATGAGTGGGAAGGAGTTGGACTCTAATCCTGGGGAGGCCCAATATATTCTCAAACAGAGGGAAGGGTGTCTCTTGAGAGCACAGATGGTTCCTAATAAGGGAGGACAGACTAATGTGGCAGGATCTCAGCATTGTTGCAAGTAACTATGAATCTTGTCCTTCAAGGAGTGAAGCTTGGAGTTCGCCATGGGTTTCGAGGGAAGGAGGAGGGAGGAATAGAAAAGATGGTAGAAGGAGAATTGAGGGGGCAATGGAAGTGTTCTGCATGATCTTGCAATGATGGAACAGGCCATGTTAAATTTCACTAAAAATTTATAAATGTGTAAGGTATAAAATGTAAACCATAATGTAAACCATTGAGCATGGTTAGTAGCTATGTTTCAATATTTGTACATCAGTTGTAACAAATGTACCATCCACATGTAAAAACGTTATTAATACAGGAAGGAGGAAAAGGGGGAGGATGTTGTGTATATGGGAGTCACCTATATTCTGTATGTGACTCTAGTGAGACCTAAAACTTCTCTGAAGACAAATTGCAAAAAAGTAAGGCACTGGGGAAGAATGGAAGAAAATGCCACTGTACTTAAAGGACAACAAATATGACAGTGATGAAAAGCAAAACATCAGAAAAAATTTTATTTATATTTTTTAAATAGTTTTTGTTATTTTTTTAATATCTCATTTTTTTTTACTTTATTTTAGTTTTTCTAAATTATTATGTACTTTATTTGTTACATTTAAACCTATCATTACTATTTCATTTTCCTATTAATTGTATTTGGCAATATTCTTGGTTTCATTTTTGAAAAGGTTTTGTATCACAGAAGAGTTTCAATGTGTCAAGGGAGGAGCATTTGTGTGGGGTGTCAGTGATGGGGGATACTAGGAGGAAGTTCACGTGGGCATATATATAAGGTGTATGAATGTGTTCTAATATTCAAGGGACATTGCCACAGTGGTAGAGATTCACACAACTGAAGGAATATTGAATTCCCATCCTGGGGAGCTCTGCCACATTCTCTAATGGAAGCGCAACAATCCTCCAAGTACAGGTGCAATGACTTGTGAAGGAAGATGGTCCATTGATGGGCCCTTGATATTGATGACTATGCTTATGAGCCCCTGCTCCTGAAGCTACACCTTAGCCTAGTGTTGAAGGGTGCCTAAGAGTTACCTGTCAATTCATTTTTAGCATCAAAAGAGATTTACCTGTAATTTTTCCCTTCATTGTAAAAATGTGGTGTATTACACTGACTGAATTTCTAATGTTGAATGCCCTTGCAATCTAAGATAATACTTACTTGGTCATCGTGGATAATTCTTTTAATATTCCGATGGATTTGATGGGCTAGTTATTTTGTTGAGGGTTTTACATCAATACACATAAGGGAAATTGTCTTTGGTTTATGTTCTTTGTTTTGTCTTTGTATAAATAAACAAAACACAGAACTGCACATTTCACCAATAGCAGATAATCAGATGTTTTTATTGTAGTCATTTATAGATTCTTCAAGAAAAAAATTAGTTTTTGATGAGAACATATCTATACACTCAGGTCATAGTGAATCATTATTGCTACCACATATTTTAAGGTTTCTTGGGAGGACTAAAATAATACTGATAAAATCCAGGAAGTCCTTTTCTGAGACAAAAATAGGAGAAGAAAGAATGATAAAATAAGCAGAGCTCTAGGAGTAGAAGGCGGGGATGAAATGATTTGCATCACTCAATAGAGACATGCTCTAGACACATCTTTTTCTTGCAAATCAATTTATGAGGTAGTTGTATTAGGAATCAGGGAAAGGGTTTATGAGTCTTGAAAGAGCTACAATTGTCCTCTTTCCTAAAATGCACACAAAAATTGAGTTTGCCATCCACCATTGAGTCTACATGGTATGATGTAAGGTGGCTAGGGTGGACTGGCTCTTATCAACCAATTCTCCCTCCTTCTGGTTTGCAGTCCTGTACCCCAGAGTATGGTGAACTAGCATGTGCAGCGCCTATTTAATAAACACTTATGGCAAGAGTGTCCTACTCCCTGGATTGCAGAAAATGCAGCATATTTGTCGAGCCAACAATTTCAGTGGAATCTTCATGATTATACAATATTCCTGATGATAAAAGAAATATCAAGTTTCTTGGCTGGTCTGTTTTTCAGTGTTTTCTACTTCTACTTATGTGAAACACATACATCTAGAATCTTCAACAATATTTAGAATATGTGCTTACTAAGTTTATTCTCAACATTCTTACTGAGATTTTTTTTAAAAACAGGTTCTGTAACAATAAAATCATTCATACATGAAAACTACTTGATAAAAGAAAGGATTGCACAAACTCAGAACTCCAGGCTAGGAATCTGGGAATTGATATATAAGTTTTTGGGTGTGAGACCAAGATTGGCACAATTTCCATTGGATAAATGTCGCCACTAGTGTATGTATAACACTGGCATGTCTAATTGACAATATATTATTTTCACTCACTCTGAAAGACGGGACCTTGGGAAAATTTTGGCTAGTTGATAAATTATTTTGCTTAGAATCATAAATCAAGTAATGTACCCTGAGTCGGTTCTTTTAATTGCACTGGAGAGACCACTCAAAATGAACAGATGAGGATTTTTAATTCTTAGATTAGGGCACAATCAAAAACCAGATATCTTCTTGGATTCTGTAAATCAAATCTGTTTTCTCTGAAAACTATAGTCAGATGTGGAAGTGACTCAAAACCAGACTGATCCTGTGGGTTGATAAATTACAAAATAGTTTGAATTCCCAGCTTTGCCAAATAATGTGAAGTGATTTTAAAAAATGACCAGATCACATTTTTTCAAAATTGTACACTAGCTAAGAGAAAATTTTAATCTCAAAATGCCACTCTGGTTTGCCAGTCAGAGGGATGGCTCTGGAGTCAGATGATGAACTAATTATTACACTTTATCTAGCTCACAGATGAAACAGTACATCTCCATAAAAACCTTGATATTATTTCCTAATATCTGGGATTAACACTTGAAAAAACTCATAGTTGACAGTGGAAAAGATACCCAAGTTGCTTGTTTTAATCAAATTTATTGAAACATATTCATAAATTATACAAGCTTTCTAAAGTGTACCATCAATGGCATTTAGTATAATTACAATTTCTCCATTCAGCACTTCAATCACTATAAGACCATTTTTGTTACTCCAAAAAAGAAAAGAAGAGAAAACTAAACAAACAAAAAAAACAACAACAAAAAAGACAGAAAACTTTACCTCTTTGTAGTCACCTTTCAATCTTTCTATCCTTCTTATGCCATAAATAATTGCTAATCTATTTTCTTTTCCATAATTTATTTTCTTTTACATTTTGTATACATTATGTAATATTCTTCTCTAATTTCTTTCACTTACTAAACATCATTTTTTACCATTGGTGGAAGATTATTAATATATCAATATAATATATATTAATGTAGCAATATATAATATAGTAATATATTATGATATTATGCTTTGGTTGTATTTTTGCCTACATTATCACCCTGATATTATTTTCTTATAACATTAACATATATTTGTTCTGTTCCATGGATAAACATGCTTATATATGTACTATTAACAAACCTTATTTTTCACAAGAGGGTTCACTATGCTATCCAGTCCCATGTTTCATTTTTCAGCTTTCCTTATAGTGATATACACGACTTTGGACTTTCCCCTTCAACCATAATTATTACAAACACTGTGATGTGCCTTCACCATTTCTATGAATTTTGAAATATATACAAATACACGTTTTACCAACTCTGCCCAGATTTAACCTCTGCTTGCCATTGTCTAAACTCCCATTATGTTCTGGTTACTTTTATTCTAGTTATTAACTCCATGATTTTGCTCATTATATTCAGTTAATAATTTTGAAATCATACAATTTTGTCCTTTTGTTTCTGGCTTGCTTCACTCAGCATAGTGTCATCCAGGTTCATCCCTGTTATCATTTGCTTCATGATTTCATTTCTTCCAACAGCTGAATAATAGCCATCAGGGGTCTATACAATAATTTGTTTATCCGTTCGTCAGTTGATAGACTCTTGGATTGTTAGCATCTTTCGGGAATTGTGAATAATGCCACTGTGAACTTCAGTGTGTAGATGTCTGCTCATGTCCCTGCTCTCAGTTCTTCTTGATATATACCTAATAAGCGTATTGCTGGTAACATGGTAGATTTATACCTAATAACTTTAGGAACTTCCAAGCAGACTTTCACAGTAGCTGTAAAATTCTACATAGCAAACAATAGTAAATAAGCATACCCATCTTTCCACAACTTCTCCAACACTTGTAGTTTTCCTGATTTTTTTTTTAAAGATACTTAGATAACATAAAGTTAACACAAAAAAATATAGGGATTCCCATATGCCTGGCTCCCCGCACCTCCCACATTCTCCCACATAAACATCCTTCATTAGTGTGGCAAAATCATTGCAGTTGATAAACGCATCCTGGGGCTTTGCCATTAAGCTTGGAACATAGTTCACATTGTAGACCACATTCTATTCCACACAGTTCTACATGTTGTGTGAAACAAAATGGCCTGTATTAGTCATTGCAACATCATTCAGGGCTTCCCAAGTCCCAAAAAAGCCCCGGTATTACAACTCTTTTCCCCTCTCCCAGCCCCCAGAGCCTCCAGTGGCCACTGGCTCCAACATCAATGCTGTATTTTCATCCATTGCTAAAATCACAATACGTCTATCATAGAATACCAGTAAGTCCACTCTAGACCATTGCTCTTCCCCCACCCCAAAGATTCTGGGATGGTGACGTCCACTCCACCTCCAATTGAGAGAGGGTTTATATCCCATGGGGAAGATGGGTGGGACTATCATGCCTGCAGCTTCAACTCTCCATTCCCTGGGACAGCCATTGTCTACCATCATCACCATACCAGTTGTCCTTGGTGAGTCCAATGAGCTATAAAGTAGGTGTTGCAACTTGGCTGAGATTCCAGGCCCAGCTGGCACATGGGTAGTTCAAAGACTCAAGTCTCAGGATGTACACTTACAAACTCCAGCACCAAGTATAGACTTAAAGCAAAGTGACACAGGAGCCATGTGCAAGGAAGACATAATTGAGTCTACCTCTCTGACTCTCAAGAGCATAAACTCCAAAGTAGGGCCCATTGGCAAGACACAAAACTCCAGAGCTATCTGCCCTAACCATAGCACCTGGTTGTCTCCAGAGCCTTCAGAAGTCCCAGTATTTGGGGTAGTACCCACTTTGGAAGTCCATGAGATTCTGCTGAAATATGCATAAGTGTCACCTCTGGGATGGCCTCCTGACACACTTTGAAGTCTCTTAGCCATCTAAACTCATTTGTCTTTACATTTCCACCCTTTTATTAGAGGTCTTTTTCTAGTTGCATTGCTAGTTGGTGCTTGGTAGCAATCCCTTGGTGCCAGGGAGGCCCATCCCTGGGAGTCATGTCCCATGCTGGGGGGAAGGAAATGCATTCATATGCTGAGTTTGGCTTAAAGCAAGGCCACTTTTGAGCAAAAAGGAGGCCCTCAGGAGGCACCTCTTAGGCACCCCACAACAATAGGCTAAGTTTCAATTTCAAGAGCCAAGGCTCATAAGCCTAGTATTCAATATCAAGGGCCCATTAGTGGATCATTCTCTTATACCAGTAATTGACCCTGCAGCTGGGGAACTGTTGCTGCTCCTTTAGATAATGTGGCAGAGTTCTCCACGATGGAAATTCGGTATTCTCTCAGTTATTGTGTGAGTCTCCACCACTGTGACAATGCCCCATGAATATTTGAATATTTTTACATATGTTATATGTATGCTCAGGTGAACTTCCACCTATCCATTCTCCATCAATAACATCCCACACCAATGATCCTCCCTCATCCAGTTTGTAACACTTCTGAGGTCTTAAGCTTCTTCAAAAATGAAGCTGTTAACAATAGCCAAATACAATGAATAGGAAAATGAAACAATAATTATAACTTTAAATATAAGAAAAAAAATACATAAAATTTAAAAACTAAAAATAACATAAGATTAAAAGATTGGGATATTAAAAATTTATGAAAAATATTTTTTTTTAAATTTTTGACATTTTGCCTTTCATCACCACAATATCTGGTGTCCTGTCTGTACCATGACACCTTTCCCCACTCATTTTCCAGTATCTCACTATTTTTCATTTTGTTTTCATAGAAGTTTTACGTAATAGCAAAGTCATACACAGTATACAAGAGACTCTCATTTACCCAACATCCTCCCGCTTTCCTCCCTCCATATTAATGCCTTTTTATGTGTGGATGGTACCTTTATTATAACTTATATTCAAATAGTAAAACATAGCTACTAAAGTCCATCAAGGGTTTACATTATGGTTTATATTTTAGATGGTACACTTTTAAAAATTTTGATGATATCATGGATATTACATCCTTGTCAGAAGTGTGGTTTCCAAATATTTTCTTCCATTTAGTAGGCTGCCTTTTTACCCTCTTTTCAAAGTCCTTTCAGGTACAAATGTGCTTAATTTTGAGGAAGTCCCATTTAACTAGTTTCTTCTATTGTTGCTCCTGCTGTGAGTGTAAGGTTTAAGAGAAGAACCCCACTTATCCCAAGATCTTTAAGATGTTTCCTTACCTTATCTCATAGGAATCTTCCTGGCCTTTATGTTTAAATCATTGATGCATTTGGAGTTGATTCTTTGGGGATGAGATCGAGGTCCTTTTTCCTTTTTTTGGTTAAGTTTCTCCCAGGCCCTTTGTTAAAGAGACTACAATGTCCCAGTAATGTAGACTCAGTAAGTTTATAAAAAATCAGATGACTGTAGATGTGAGAGTTTGTTTATGAATGCTTAATTTTATTCCATTGATCAATATGTCAATATTTATGCCAATATCATGCTGTTTTGACTACAGGAGCTTTTAATACAGTTCAATGTCAGGAAGAGTAAGTACTCAGAATTTGCTCTTCTTTTTAAGGATACTCATGGCTATTTGGGCCCTTGTCCCTTCAAATTAATTTGGCAATTGACTTTTACTTTACTCTAAATATGTTGTTATAATTTTGATTGTCATTGTTTTGAAACTATGAATCAGCTTTCTTAGGTGACTTCTTCACAATATTTTTCTTCTAACCAATTAACACAGAATATCCTTCTTATTGTTTGTGTCTTCTTTTATTTCCTTTCACTTTCCATTTTATGATATGGAAATGAAGACTATTATTGTAGGAAATACCAAGAGACATTTCCCGAAATTTTCTGCCTATCAAAATTATTGTTAAACAGTAACAGTGCATTCATGGAAGAATTACAGAGATAAGTGACATTATCAATGTTTGAATAATCAGGGGTTGTAATGTCTATTACAGCCTCATCTGTCTTATTTTAAATGTCCAGGAGAAAATCATATATGGGAGATATACTGTGGATTATTGCCAACTTAATCAGATTATAACTCCAGTTAGAGTTATGAATTCTTTCTAGAGACAATTAACACAAACCCTGGCAACAATTATAAAGACTATAAAATGACAGATTATTTTTTAATCAAATCCATATAGCACAGGAGCAACTGCTTTCATATGGCAGAGAATGCAATACAAATTCATTGTTCCAATGACTACTGTAATTTTATAGGCACAAACTACGTGGAGTAAATATTTTACTGCTGAAAATTCAGTCATAAAATTCTTTCTTCAGTATTGTAATTGGGAATAAAACAGAGAAGTCAAATGATTTAAAGGAAGTTGCATAATAAAGAGGTGTTTTAATGTACAAAAATTAAAGGCAGAGAATTCTAGAAATTAGGAATATAGGCGATTATTTTTCTAAGCATTGATAAAAGTATCTGGATTTAAAACACCCAGGGTTTGACCACTGTTAACCATGAGACAATTTCTAAACTTGAAGCAAATGACCTTTTTATAGAGATAGGTTTTCTCACCTGGAAAGCTTTTTACAGGCCTGCTTTATGTTCTTGTTTCTAAAGTTATAGATAAATGAGTTTGGCATGGGAGTGACCACTGTGTATATCACTGAAGCTATAGCATTTGCCCTTGAGTTTCGGGTAGCAGCAGAGCTAAGATACACTCCAAGATCTGTTCCAAAAAAAAAGGTCACTAATGACAGGTGAGACCCACAAGTAGAAAACGCTTTATATTTGCCCCCAGCTGTTGAAATTCTCAAAATGGAAGATACAATGTTAAAGTAAGAGAAAAGGATCCCAGTTAGTAGAATTACATCCAGAAGTCCAGCTGCAAAATGCATCACTAGGTCATTGAGGAAGGTGTCAGAACAAGCAAGTCTGACTACTGGATTAAGTTCACAGAAAAAATGCTGGATTTCCAACTCTGTACAAAAAGGAAATTGCAAAACCATTAAGTCATGTGAAAGGGAGACCAAAACACTTAGTAACCAGGATGCCAGTAGCAGGAGGCCACAGACATGGAGGTTCATGATGACCATGTAACACAGGGGGTGGCA
>JAQZBX010105688.1:0-10826 GCA_029593785.1 Cabassous unicinctus
GAAATTCATATTTATCACTACCTTCTTTCACTACCCATTACATGTTCCCATTACCTCAGCAAGCACTTCAGCTGGCCCTGGTTCTATGCCTGGTGGCGTGACCCAAACCTTCATTCCTGAAGATTCTGGGCCATTGTTAGACTTACTTGGATTGGGTAGTTTCAATTTTCCATTGACTTTAAACACAGGGCATGGCAGTTATAGGAGATGCCCTAGAGGATCTCCTCTATTCTAGGAAAGCTCTTCTTTACCCCCATTATGTAGATGTAGTCCCATTTCCCTTTGATAGGATCCATCACCCCAGCTAGTACAGTAATTCCTTTATTTGCCTGTTGATTCACAGGTAAAAGGAGTCCAAAGTGGCCAGTTGAAAGTCTTAATTTCCAGTTCAATGGAATTATTGTTGTGTTCCCTGGTGGCAACCCTCCTTCTTTTGAGACTGAAACCTGTAGACCAGTAGAGCTTAAGGATGCAGTACAGGTAGCAAAATTTTCCTTTGGGTCACTAGGGGTAATAGTGAGTGTTGCCACTCCCATTTCCACCCCTTGATTCCTGGACCTATAAATCCTGGTTATGGGAGAAACAGCACCATAGAGTGGACACTGAATTAGAGCATACACAGCCTCCTGTAGAATATTGCCCCAGCCCTGCAAAGTATTGCCACCTAGTTGGCACAATAATTGAGTCTTCAAAAAGCCATTCCACTGTTCTATTAATCCAGCTGCTTCAGGGTGATGGGGAACATGGTAAGACCAGTGAATTCCATGGGCATTTTCCCATTCCCACACATCATTTGCTGTGAAATGGGTTTCTTGATGAGAAGCAATTCTGTGTGGAATGCCATGGCGGTAGATAAGACATTCGGTAAGTCCACGGATGTTAGTTTAGGAAGAAGCATTGCATGCAGGAAATGCAAACCCATATCCAGGGTATGTGTCTATTCCAGTTAAAACAAAATCACTTCTCTTTCCATGGTGGAATTGGCCCAATGTAGTCAACCTGCCACCAGGTAACGGGCTAGTCATCTCCAAGAATGGTGCCATATCAGGGGCTGAGTCTAGGTCTCTGCTGCTGGCAGATTGGGCATTCAGCAGTAGCTGTAGCCAAGTCAGCCTTGGTGAGGGGGAGTCCATATTGCTGAGCCCATGCATAACCTCCATCACTACCTCCATGGCCACTTTCTTCATGAGCCCATTGGGCAATGACAGGAGTGCCTGGGGAAAGAGGCTGAATATTAGTCATAGAGCATGTCATCTTATTCACTTGATTATTAAAATCTTCCTCTGCTGAAGTCTCCCTCTGGTGAACATTCATGTTGGACACAAATATGTTCACGTTTTTTTTGCCCACTCAGAGAATTCTATCCACATACTTTTTCCCCAGACCTCCTTGTCACTGTTTTTCCAATTGTGTTCCTTCCAAGTCCCTGACCATCCACCTTAACCATTGTCAACAGTCCATGAATCAGAAATCTGGCAATTTCTTCTCCCAAGCAAAATGAACAGACAGGTGCACTGCTTGATATTCTGCCCATTGCAAGGATTTGCTCTCACTGCTATCCTTCAAGGATGTCCCAGAAATGGGCTGCAGTGCTGCAGCTGTCCACTTTCAGTTGGTACCTGCATATCATGCAGAACCATCTCTAAACCAGGCCCGAGTTTTCTCATCCTCAGTCAACTGATTGTAAGGGACTCCCCAAGAAGCCATAGTTGTGGGCTGGAAAAGAGAAGCTAAAATGGCACAGGTGGTGATCATGGGCATTTGGGCCACTTCCTCATATAACTTACTTGTGGCTTCAGGATTAACTCAAACCCTATCTCATATATTCCACTTGCACTTTATTATGAAGTGCTGCTGTTCACACCCAACTTTATGGTTTAGTGGGTCAGACAATACCAAGTTCATGATAGGCAACTGAGTTCTCATGGTAACTTGATGGCTCATGGTTAAGCATTCAGTCTCTACTAAACCCAGTAGCAAGCCAAAAGCTGCTTCTCAAAAGAGGAGTAGTTATCTGCAGAAGATGGCAAGGCTTTGCTCCAAAATCCTAAGGGTCTGCATTGTGATTCCCCTATAGGGGCCTGCCAAAGGCTCCAGACAGCATCTCTATTTGCCTCTGAAACTTCCAGCAGCTTTGCATCTGCTGTACCATATTGTCCAAGTGGTAGTGCAGCTTGCATAGCAGCCTTGACCTGTCACTGAGCCTCCTCTTGTTCCAGTCCAGAAAACTAGCAGCTTTTCTCATCACCCAGTAAAAAGGTTGGTGTAGCACACCCAAATAAGGAATATATTGTCTCCAAAATCCGAAGAGGCCAACTAAGCATTGTGCCTTTTATTGGTCATAGGAAGGGCCAGATGCAACAGCTTATCCTGTACTTTAGAAGGAATGTCTCGACATGCCCCATAACACTGGACACTTAGAAATTTCACTGAGGTGGAAGGACCCTGTATTTTTGTTGGATTTCTCTCCCATCCTCCCTCACACAAATGCCTTATGAATAAGTCTAGTGTCTTTACTACTTCTTGTGCACTAGGTCCTATCAACATGATATCATCAATATAATGGACCAATGTGATGTCTTGTGGGAGGGAAAGTAAATCAAGTTCCCTGCAGACAATACTATGACATAGGGCTGTAGAGTCGATATACCCCTGAGGCAGGAGAGTGAAAGTATACTGCTGGCCTTGCCAGCTGTGAGCAAACTGTTTCTAGTTGTACTTACTAATGGTTATTGATAAAAAAGCATTTGCCAGATCAACAGCTGCATATCAGGTACCAGGGGAAGTGTTGATTTGCTCAAGCAATGATACTATATCTGGGACAGCAGCTGCAATTGGAGTCACCATCTGGTTAAGTTTATGATAATCTACTGTCATCCTCCAAGATCCATCTCTTTTCTGCACAGGCCAAATAAGAGAGTTGAATGGGGATGTGGTGGGAATCACCACTCCTGCATTGTTCAAATCCTGGATTCCTGCAGGAATCCAATACTGCCTTTGATTTACTATTTTGTTGGATAGTGGCAGTTCTAGTGGCTTCCACTTGGCCTTTCCAACCATAATAGCCTTCACTCCACAAGTCAAGGATCCAATGTGGGGATTCTGCCAGTTACTAAGTATGTCTATTCTAATTATGCGTTCTGGAACTGGGGAAATATCCACAGAATGGGTCCGGGGACCCACTGGACCCACTGTGAGACAGACCTGAGCTAAAACTCCATGAATCACTTGACCTCCATTAGCCCCTACTCTGACTGGTGGACCACAGTGACGTTTTGGGTCTCTTGGAATTAATGTCTCTTCTAAGACAATTTCTAATAATCCCCAAAATGTCTGATCATTTCCTTTCCCCCAATGCATAGAGCCTCTGGTAAAAGCCCATATGCCTCCTTGGGGAAAAGTGGGAGGAAGATTAACAGTATAAATGTTTGGCAGTTTAACAGGATCATTCCCCAAGGAGACTTGACCTTCTCCTCATTCAAGGGCCTTTGGGTCTGTAAACTGTCTCAAGTCTGGGAATTGATTAAGGGGCCATGATTCTCTGTGTCTGTAATTTGCATTTTTGTTCACTCAACCTAGAACTCTTCTGCTTAAATAGATCCAGAAGGTATTTAGTAGACTGCCCCTGTATTTAGTAGACTGCCCATGGGGTACCTAGGCACTTCTAGGTACCCCATGATCTATTAGCCAACAACATAACTCCATGTGACTCAGACTATTCTGAGTGCTGCTTTGAATCTGTCTTTCATTGTGGTAGCCACACTCATCTTGTCTTTGCTGATTAACTGCCAATACTTGACCTTTACCAGAGGGAGAACCAATCATCCCCATAATGTGTAAGGATTCTAATTCCATTACAGCCCTTCCTTGAGAAATATCTGAACTACAGATTAGAGCAACCACAGAGCTCTTCAGAGAAGATGTGGTTGGTATTACAAATTTATTCCTCTCAGTACTTGTTAAATGTGTGTTCTCTGGACATTCCTGGGGTGGGTGGGCAGGTCTCAAATGGTAAATGTATTCTAGCATTCCAAGCTCTTTAAGCCTTTGAATCCCCTCATCTACTGTGTACCAGGGAAAATCAGGCATCTCAACATCAGACATGGTAGGCCATGGTTTGTTCCATGTTTCAGTCAGCCACCCAAACAAACTGTTAGAGCCCTTTCTAACCCCTTGAGCTACAGTGTTGAATCCAGAATTTCTGCTTAGTGGGTCCATATCAATAAATTCAGCCTGATCTGATTTTATATTCCTTCCACCATTATCCTATATCCTTAGTATCCATTCCCACACATATTCCCCTGATTTTAGTCTATATAAGTTGGAAAACTCAAGCAGTTCTTTAAGAGTACAGCATACTTCCTCATGGGTCACACTTTTTATTTCACCTTTGGGGGCTTGCTGTGATTTTAGTCTAGTAATACGTCTTGAAGACAAGATGGGTGGTGGGGGTGGGTATGGAGAAGGATTAGAAATGTTTTGCAAGCTACTGACCTCAGGGCATTCCTTAGCATTTTCTTCTGGTGAGACAGGATTAATCTCTTCAGGCAGGGATTGGAAGGCATATTCCTTAGGGCAGACTGCAGGTTGACCAGTGCATGATGGAGTTTGGCTGGTACCTGCCTCATGGCTGGGAGGAGGTCCAGACTCTCTGGGGTATGCCAGAGACTGTGCATTGCAGGTTTCAGATTGGCTGGTACCCATTTCAGGGCTGAGAGGAGGTCTGGAATTCCTGGGATAGGCTGGAGGCTGGATGATATAAGGTTGACAAGGTGTGGTCTCCACATGGCAGGCCATTGCAGGTTTATCTGGTAAAACCTCAGCAGAATTTAGGGTTCAATGACCCCACTAATATTATCATCATCCCATATGTCTCCATCCCAATCCTTGGGTTTCCATTCCTTTCCAATCAATGCCTTCACTTTAATTGCAGAAAACCTGTGGGTTTCAGATTTTAGTTTCATCTGTAATTCTGCTACTCATACAATGAGAGTCTGGGTTTAATTCTCAGATTTGTCAAGTCTGTGGCTACAGGAGACAAGATTTTCTTTCAGAGTACACACAGCAACTTTCACATCTTTCATGCAGCATTTAAGTTTCAAATTTGAAGACCTTAAGTCATCTCTTTCTTTTGTAACTATATCCAGAGTATCTAGGAGGAGCCAGCCAACATCATTATACCTTTTGACTCTACAAAATTCTGTTAAGGTGTAGAAAACACTGTCACCCAGTTCCTTGCTTCTTATAAGTGTGGAAGTAGGGGAATCCAATGATGCTATTTTGCATATCTCTATTGCCAGCTCATGCCACGGACTGTTACCAACCTCTTCATTATTGGAAAGGGAGTCATTAGTACACTTGAGTCCAATTAGCATAAAGAGTCAATTACAAAACTCTCAGAACCACATCAGGCATCCCATGTTTAAGACTCTGTTCCTCAAGAACCACTTGCAGTACCAAGCTGTAATAGTCAGGGTTCTCTCAGGAAACAGAATCAACAGAAGATATCTGTCAATAGTATGAGATTTTAAAAGAGTCTCTCATGTGACTGTGGGGCTGCACAAGTCCAGGATCCACAGGCAGGCTGCCAACCAGGGGCTTCAGTGAAAGTCCAATGAAAGGTCCTTGATAATTTTCTGGGAGAAGTTGGCTGTCCAAAGACAACCTGGGTAATTCTCTCTGAATGCTGAAATCACTTCCCCTTTTAAGGTATTCAACAGATTGGATAAAAGCATCACCCCTTGCTGATGGCAATCTCCCTGATTGATGCAGATGTAATCAGCCATCCACCCAGTAAACTCAGTGGTGACCAAAGGCCATAAATGTTCTCATATTAAAATTAACCCAGTGCTTGCTGGACCAAACACCTGCACACAATTACCTGGTTGATTTGACACATTAGCCTAATCATCACAGAACTTTTCTATCATCATCTTGTTAGTTGTCCAGAGCAAGCCAGAAGAACTGAAGAGTAGAAGCTGACTGCAACCCTGTTGGATTTCAGGCCCGAACCAGCATATGAACATACCAAAGATTTAAGTCTCTGAAAAATATATTTAAGTATACTGAAAACCAATATACCAACTAACAGGAGAAGATTCATGATTGGGGGAATTATAAATGAGTATAACTATGTTATATTGGGGAAAGAGATTTTCATATATTCCTGAATAGGGACCACTGAGAAATTATTTTTCATTTCATGAGGTCTTGTGCCTTGCCTATGGTGTATAGATGTTCCTAGAGCCCTCAGGAGCACTTTTCTTTGAGGCTTTGTTTACTGTGGCAATTTATGAAATCTGCCTGAGATATGTATAAGCATAACCCCCAAAATGACCTCCCAATTCACTTTGAAATCTCTTAACCATAAAATACTGTTTTATTTAATATTTCCCCTTTTTGTCCAAGGTCCTTTCCCAAATATATCAATGATTAACACCTTTTAATAAACCCTAAGTGCCAAGAAGTAAAGGAGGCACATCTGCCGGGGTCATGTTCCTCACTAGGAGGAAGGTAGTGAGTATATTTGCAGAGTTTGATTTAGATATTCAGAGGCCACATATAATAACGAGGAGGAGTTCAGAATGTAACTCTTTGGTATTAATTGTTATTATGCTTAATTTAATTACTACAAGAATAAGGTTCTTAAGTGCAAGTGTTAAGACTAGAAATAGGCATATTGGTCTGTTTTATTTTATTAGGCAAGGGTTTTATATTCCAGAAACTTTTGCCATCATATTTGTGAGGTTATCAGGACTTCCCCAGGGTGGAAGTTTAATATTTTATTAGCTACCCTGTGCATCTATCTATTGAGAAAATATTTCTATTGCAGGAATATATTTATATCCCATAGACATATTCTTTAGGTCCACTTTGCCCCATATACCACCTCACTATCAAAAACCTGTAATAGTGATGTACCTTTGCTATACCTCCTGAAATAAATTTCTTATATTTGTATTATTTACCACAGTCCCTGGCCATCCCAGAGTTCACAATGTTATATTTATCTTCCAACATTCTTACTAGCAATGTATGTGACACAATATTTCCCCTTTGAACCATGTTCACATGCACACTTCAGCACTGTTAATTACACTTGTGTCGCTGCACCACTTTCACCTCCATTCATTTCCAAACCATCACAATCAATCTAATTATAAATTCTGCTTAGATTAAGCATCAGCTCATCATTGTCTACTCTCATTCTCTCTCATAGGAACTTATCTTCCAAACTCTATCTCCACAAGTCTGCTCACTATACTTAATTCATATCAGAGAGAGCATGCAATATTTGTCTTTTTGTGTTGGCTTATTTCACTTAAAATAAGGTCCTCAAGGTACATCCATGTTGTTGCATGTGTCAGTGCTTCATTCCTTCTTACAGCTGACTAGTATTCCATCATTTATATATATCACATTTTGTTTATCCATTTTTGCATTGGTAGACAATTGGGTTGCTTCCATCTTTGGCAATTGTGAATAATGCCAATATGAACATTGGTGTGCATTTATCTTTTGGTGTCCCTGCTTTCATTTCTTTTGGGTATATATCTATTAGTACGATGGCCATATCATATGACAATTCTTAATTTAGCTTTCTGAGGATCTTCCCAATTGTCCTTCACAGTGGTTACACCATTCTATATTCCCACGCATCTCACTAGCAGGCAATGAGTGTTCTTATTTCTCTTCATTCTCAAAGACTTGTAGTTTTCTGTTTTATTGACAGCAGCCAGTCTAGTATGTGTGAAATACCATATACTGCACAAATGTAGTTTTTTAATGCATTTCCTTAAAAAACTAGTGATATTGGACATCTTTTAATGTGCTTTTTAGACATTGGTATTTCCTTTTTGGATAAGTGTCTGCTCAAGATTTTGCCAATTTTTAACTGAATTTTTTGCCTTTTCATTATTGATTTGTAGAATTTCTTTTTATATGTTAGATATTAGACACTTATCAGATATGTGATTTCCAAATATTTTCTCCCATTGAGTAGGCTGCCTTTTCAATTTCTTAAAAAATTCCTTTGAAGCATAACTTTTTTTTTAATTTTTAGGAAGTCCCATCTATTTCTTTCTTTCATTACTCAGGCTTTGGGTATAAAGTTTAAGAAACAATTTCCTACCACAAGATCTTGTAGATACTTCCTTATATTTTTTCTAGGAGTTTTATTGTCCTGGCTTTTATATTTAGGTTTTGATCCATATTCATTTAATTTAAATTTTTGGTATAGGGCATGAGATAGGGATCCTCTTTCAATCTTTTTTTTTATATGAATATCAAGTTCTTACAGCATCAATTGTTGAAGAGACTACTCTCTCCCAGTTGCGTTGACTTGGTGGTATTCTCAGAAATCCATTGACGATAGATGTATGGGTTTATTTCTGAACTCTAAATCAGTTTTATTGGTCAACATGCTTATCCTCGTGCTGATACCATACAGTTTTGACCACCTTAGCTTTGTTATATCCTTTAAAATCAGGTACTGTAAACTTCCAACTTAATTCTTGTTTTTCAAGATATTTTTGGCTTTTTGGGGTCCCTTACCCTTCAAAATAAATTTAATAACTGGCTTTTCCCTTTCTGCAAAAAATAGTTTTGGAATTTATATTGGGATTGTGTTGAATCTGTAAATCAATCTGAATAGAATTTACATCTTAATGATATTTAGTCTTCCAATCCATGAACATGGAACATCCTTCCATTTCTTTAGGTCTTCTTTGATTTCTCTTATTAATCTTGTGTAGTTTTCTATATAGATGCCTTTACTTTCTTAGTTACATTTATTTCTAGAAATTTGAATCTTTCAGTTGTTATTAAAAATAGAATATTTTTCTTGATTTCCTTCTCAGAAGCTTATTCTTAGTGTATAGAAACATTACTTATTTTTACATGTTGAACTTATACCTTGCCACAATGCTGAACTCATTTATTAGCTCTAGTAATATTTTTGTATATGTTTCAAGATTTTCTGTATATAGAAAGATTTTCTGTGTCTTGTATATGTTTCAAGATTTTCTGTATGTCACCTGCAAAGAGTGAAAATTTTAATTCTCCCTTTCCAATTTGCCTTTTATTTATTTTTCTTGCCTAACTGCTCTCATAAGAACTTTCAACAAAATGCTGAATAAGAATGGTGATAGTGGGCATCCTTGTTTACAATTTCTTCTGAGTGTTCACCTAGTAACTACTTATATCCTTTTTCTTTTCCTTCATCTCCTTGAATTAGTTTAGCAGATTTGTGTGAACATATTTGATTACTTGTTCAAAATTCTGCATCTTATTTGTCTTTTTAGATTTTTCCTTTCACTGGGTCATAACTTCCTGTTTCTTAGTAGGCCTTGAAAATTTTTGTTGATGTCACAACATCTGTTTATTTTGATGGGTTTACTCTGTTGTTAAATTTCTCTCCCTAGTCTAGGATTTTATTTTTGTTTGGCTTTGTGTTAAAGGTTTTTTTTTTTTTTTGACCCTTGCTTTTATTTATTTGGAGTCTTTAGAATTGCCCATATTTACCTGAAAGAAAAAAAAAGAAAAGAAAAATGAATAGAACAAAAGTGGGAAGGGAAGCAAGAAAAAGGAAGAGAAGGAAAGACGGCAAAAAATAAAATAAAACAACTGAAGAATCCCATCTTCTCCCTCAGGCCACTGGTGTCTGGCTAGCTTCTTCCTCACTTGTTGCCCATGTATGCTTGTCATCCTACAACCCTGCTTCTTCCCATGAAGCCAGAAGAGGAAATTTAGGGAAAAAAACAACAACAGGTCTCCCTCTCACTCTACAATGCCCACCTAAACCCCTTGAATTTGGCTGCCTGCACTGATCACCCCATGGCCCAGCTTTTTGCCAAATAGCCAGCTGTACCCTGCTCACTAACCAAACACTCTGAACACCCAGCAGATCAGTCCCATGGCTTCCCCTATGCCTGGCATTTCTACTGTCTTCCTGAGGTTCCTGGAGGAAGAATGCAACCTACCAGTCCCTACTTCACTATCTTGAATCTATGGTCATGATATTTCTGATTCAGGTGAATTCCTCTGATTCAGGAATATCCTCATATATTTCCTGTTTAGTAATCATCTATTATGGGCATCCTTTTCATTTGCACCACTCTCCCAAAGCTTTTTTTTTTTAAATTAATTTTTCTTTATTGTTCATAAAAATCAAGATTTTTCACAGTACATACCAATATTTGTAAAATGATATACAAATATATATGCATATATGTGTATTTTCTTACATAAATGTTATTTTATATATATATATATATATTCTAAAGGTGCTTAGATTACCTAATTATTACTCAGAAATTACAAGGATTCCCATGTTCCCTGCCTCCCACACCTCCCACAACATCCCACACCAACATCCTTCATCAGTGTGGAACATCACCCATAATGGATATACAGATTCTGGGGCTTTGCCACCAAGCATAGACCACATTTCACATCATAGACCACCCTCTCTCCCACACAGTTTTGCATGGTATATGCTGATGTAAAATGGCCTACATCTGTTGCCACAATGCCACTCATGACAACCCCCAAGTCCTAAAAAACCCCTGTATTTCGACTGCCTTCTCCCCTCCCTGCCCCGAAAATGTCCAGTGGCCACTGTCTCCACCTCACTGTTACAATGTCTTCCATTGCTTGAATCACAATATACGACAGAACACCACCAAGTCCATTCTAGTCCATAGCTCTTCCCCCAATCCTGGGGGTTTTGGGATGGTGATGTCCACTCCACCTCCAAGTGAGAGAAGGTTTATATTCCATGGATACGGTGGATGGGATTATCCTGCCTCCAGCTGCAGGCCCCCTCC
>JAQZBX010105689.1:0-10824 GCA_029593785.1 Cabassous unicinctus
TTTTTTTTTTTTTTTTTTTTTTTTTGCTATGCAAAGGCAGATTTATTCAAATGAGTTTCAGGTTATATCAAATGATTATAACAATTAAGCAATCACAGAAAAGAAGAGTAATCAATTAAATGACATAAGAAAGAATGAAAGTATAGACAACCACTCACCAAATTAGGGGAAAGCACAACACTTGATCTCTCATGAGGCTAGGAAGTCCCTTTGCAGCTGATTAGATTCCTGATTGGAAAAATGGTCCCAGGCTGGGCATCCTCTTGTGGGTGAGTTTGACTTGCAGTTAGGGGCTATCCCTTTTAAAGTGTTCTGAACCTCAGAATGCCAATGAGTCTAATGAGGAACTCATGAGGAATGACCTCATCAAAAGTAACCAAAATCCATCTGGTTTGGGGATGGCCAGCCCTCCACAGGAGAGATGTGGTGTCTATTCTATTCTGTTCATGGGTACACTAACATCAGCTTTAACTAAATGTTAACTTTACAAGGGATACAAATAGGATGTGCAAATACCATGTCTAGTAACTTGTTCCTTTTAAATATTTGTTTTTTGGGAAATGGATGATGTGGTTGCTTGCATAGCAGCATTATAACATACCAAATGACAAAGGACAAGTTAATCATTCACAATTCTAGGCTGAAACAGCAGAGACTATTGATTAGAAAGCTTATGAATTCACAACTCTTAAGAATAATTTTCTTATAGTACATCACCAGCATTACCTTCATAGTTAATCCAGATAAAGATACAACAAGAAAGGAAAACTACAGACCAAAATATCATTAATTTAGAAGTAAAAATTCTCAACAAAATATTAGCAAACTGAATCCAGCAGCATCCTAAAAGAATTATACATGTTGATGTAGTGGTAATCATCCCTGATATGGATATTTGGTTCAAAATGAGAAAATCAATTAATGGAATCCACCACACTAACAGAATGAAAGAAAATATCTACATGATAATTTCAATAAAGGCATTTGACAAAATACAGCACTCATTGTAGATTATGACCTCATTGATTTGAACCGAGGAAAGTTAACAGTCTCCGAGAACCACTGTCTGAAAGACAGGTATGGGTGATGGCTCGCAGCCTGCCCTTCTCTCTCTTCTACCTCTTTCTTCTGGTTTTTCAATCATTTCCCTGCCTGAATCTGGGTTCCATCTGGAGTTGACACAATGAGCTCCACCAGCATTTCCATTGCTGGGGCTGAGGGAGACAGTCACAAGTGTGACCGACCAAGTGCCTTTACTCATTATGATGATGTCTAAACATGAGTGGGAGGGAAGGATGATGCTGAGCCAACATCAGGTTTCCCAAAAGAGTGTGTGGCTTAACTTCCAGGATAGGAGGAGGCCACAAGGGAGCACTTGAAGCCTGACAAAAGTGGATTTGATTCCCAGCTCAAATATTGGACTGACTTACTTGGACTGTGACGCTGGGGAAGTTACTTAACCTCCCTAGACTCAACTTTCCCTACCTATGAAATGATGATAATTTTTTTTAAGAAACAGCATCTATTATGACAAGAGATGACAAATGTTCTTGGCAAACAGCTGAAATAAATATTGAATTAAACTCAAAGGAGGGAAATATACAGTCTCAAGAATCATTGGAACCACTGAAAGTTTATTAAAATTTATCTGCAAAAGTATGGATTAGCCTCAGTGCCATGCAGGAACTGCTGCCCTCCTCACTGCAAAGCTCAAGGAGGCACCCTGCACAAGCCAGGAGCATACTGCCTAGTTTACAGGCCCCCACATCTGTTACTTCCTCCCTCCTTCCCTCCTAAACTTGAATTTCAACATTCTCACCTTTCCAAAAACTCACTTATCTTCCAATGGCAAAGTTTTCAATTAATATTCATTTCCAGGATAGTTAACACTGACAGAACAATTGTAATTATAATTTACAAAATACCTGGGCACTATGCAAGTGACTTCAACAGCTACAACTAAGTGAGCAAGAAAGGAGAGTTTCTCTATTTCAAAGAGGACTTTAGGAATTGCATTTAGAGTGGCAAGTGCAAATAATGCTTTGAGTGTGGAGAAATGTGTATCCAAAGAGAAATTTTATATGTGATTGCATTAACTCAGTACATACCTGGGCTTGCTGTTCTATGAGGAACACGTTCTAGAAGCAGAGTGATGAGTGGTGCAGGAGCTCAGAGAAAGGAACAGCTCCAAGCAGAGTCACCCAGAACTTGACAGGAGGTGACCCTTGACCTTGGGGCTGGGACTTTGCATGGTAGTTTAAGGGGAATGTGCAATACAGCTTTATGCAGACAGCAGGTGTAATGGAAGGAGCACTGAGTGACTAGTGGGTGGAATAGTGGTGGTCAAGCACAGGGTGTGTGGGGAAAAGCTGAGAGTGAGGGGGTTACACAGTGGGATGGGACAAACCCTGTGAGGCTAGAGGTAAAAAAGGTGGGGACATGGACTAGGAGGGGCCCCAGATGCTGCCCGCCATTGAGCACGCATTCTCATGTCCCTCATGGGCCCCAGCAGGGAGAACTTAAACTCCCTCTATGGGCTCCGGGTGCCCTGCTGGGCCTAGTGCAGAGCTGAGCTGGGACTGTGCTGCAGCAGAGCTTGTGCTCTAAGCCACGTTTCTATGCAACCTCAGGTGGAGAGAGGACAGCAGGGGCAGCAGGAGGAAGGCTGGGGTGAGGGGCCATGAGGCAGGAAGCAGGGGGCCCTGTGCTCCTTCCCTGATTGCAAGTCACTGGGGCTGGGTGGAGGTGGTTCCAGAGAGAGCTAGAGGCTTCCTGAAGGAGGCGGAACTCAGGCTGGTGACAATGAATGAGAAGGTGAGGGTGAGAATAGGCAAGAAGCAAAACGAATCCTCAGTGAGCACACCAAGGAGAAGCAGGCATGGAAAGAGGATGAATTCGGTTTGAATTTGTTAGTTTGAGATGACTGCAGGATATTCATGCAAATATGTTCTGAAAATGGAGATGAGACTGTAATTTAGAATGAGGGCAAAGCAGGAAAAAAACTACATTTGAGTGGTTTCAGAACAAGAAGGAAAGCTCCTGTATGAGGAACACATGGTGAATAATAGCATGTAAAGTTTGGGGGAAAGAAAGGGGGAAAGCATCAAAAGAGACTAAGAACAACCTGAAACCACATGGAGCCCCCCCCGGGATGTTTCCAGAGTCCAGGAGGAGAGCAGTTCAAGCAGCAGGAGTGGCCACCAAAGACTCCTCGGCCCAGAACGGGAGCTGACCATGACCTTTATGGATCTGTGTCCAGGGTTGCAGCCTACAGAGGCTGCAGGGAGGAAGGGGAGCTAAGAAGTCATGGGTTCATGAAAGCCAATGAGGAGAAAGGAAACCACTTTTCTTGAAAGTGCAGAAAGATCAAGGAAGGGTTTTTGTCTTGTGTTTGCTATTCAAAGCATCTGTGAGATTTCAGAGGCTTGAAAATGACCACCCATTAGAGAGATGGAGCCTCCAAAAGGAAAGGTGGGGAGGGGCCGATCACTGTAACTGGAGCCCCCAGAGGCCACGCATGGAGTTCAAGCAGTACCTGTTTCTGGAGCATCTGCTACACACAAGGCGCTGCACTGTGCGGGGGAGTGTGTGTGTATATAAAAAACTCCAGTTGTTTTCTTCGTTGACTGTTTTGCAAATGACACAAAATGCTATGTGGTAGAAACTAGTATAAATATCAAATTTGTAATTTTTCAGCTTAGGTTAAAATTTTTGAATCATTTGTAATTAGCTTCCCCATAATTCTAGCCTACTTCAGTTCCAGTGATTCAGATACTTGTATTGTTGCCTTTTAAGTGACTTCACTTTTTGTTTTTGTTATTTAAATTTTAGGCATTGTGGGTTTACATAACAATCATGTACAAAATACAGGATTCCCATATTCTGCCCTTCTTCTATCAGCACCTTGTGTTCATGTGGTACTTGTGTTACATAAGATGAAACCACGTTTTTATCATTCTGCTATTAACCACAGTCCATGGTTTAACATAGGGTTCACTATTTGTGCTGTGCACCTTCATGGATTTTTTAAAAAATTTTATTCCAGGACCATATACAATCTAACACTCCTCCTTTTAACCACATTCAGATACATATTCCAGGGCTGTTAATCATGTCCACCACGTTGTGCTACCATCATCACCATCCGTTACTAAAACGTAGCCATATGCTATTTACACCTACATTTACCTGTGTGTCTGTTTAGCAGCATTACAGCCCTTACGCTACACCTGTCCAGGTGCTTGACATACATTAGTCTGTGTTGTCCTTACAACAGAGCTGATTGCCCCATCCTCAACTGAAGAAGCAGATACAGGAAGGTTTCTTCATCTGCCTAAGGTCCCAAAGCAGGACAGCATCAGGGGCAAGAATCAAAGCCAGCCCAGGCTCGGATCCACCAGGCCTCATTCCTTCCTGGTTACAACTTGGTGACATGGAGGCAGAGGGGAAGGGTGAGCAAATGAGGCTCACCAGGGCGCTCACAGCCTTACCTGCTTGTAGTAATCCACATAGGTGAGCTCAGTGCCATCCCAGGCCCAAAAGCTGTGCGTAGGCTTCACTGACCAGATGATGTCATCGATGCGGTAAGTTTTGTTATTGTATCTGGTAAATACAAGAAACCATAAAACACTTTTTTTATCCCAAATCATACCAAATAATTTGCTATTTCACCCAATGTTTAATTCAAAGTGTAAGACAGACTCCAGAATTTCAGAAATTATCAAACACCATTAACAGAATAATAGTCACCTTATTTTTGTCCCCAGCTCTTAGCTGAGAAGGGCATTAATTAACTCACTGGCACAGGCAGGCTGACCTCCACATGCCAAGCTGGTGGGAAGCCATTAGACCACAGTGTTTCTCTCCCTGACAGAAACTCTACCTTCACATAACTCACTCTTCAGGTTAAAAAAACTTCCCCACAAGCTTCTGGTGTCACTCGGACTTTCTGAGCTTCCAGGGTTGTTCTGGCAGGAAGTTGACCCCACCATGCACCTCTGGTGCACTGCTTCACCTCTGCCCAGGCCGGCGCTGGACAAAGGCACCCCCCCTGCAGACTGGGGGACTCCTTCTAATCTCAGCCCCTGGAGTGTGGCATGATTGGCTCAGGGGTCCCTAGCCTTCAGGGCAGACACCCCCAGGGCTCTGGGCCCTCCAAGGTGTGGCTTGTTCATAACTGATAAACTAATCCATGAGGACAGCAGTCTCTATGCAACCCAGAAAATGACTTTAAGTGGGAACCCCCCTGAAGTCTGTCCCTGAAAGCAGTATTCCTGGACTAGCAGCAGGACAGGGTGAGCTTTTTAGACGAGAAGTCACCTAATCTGCCTGCATTTATCTCAGTTCCATGTGCACCAGAGGCTTGTGAAGATGACACAACCCAGCCTTGAAGACCTCCTGCTCTTACAGAAGGGGAAGCAGGGGTCTAATATTCTGTCCCAGAACTTCATAAAATGAAATGCAGTAGTTGTAAGGGGTGGCTGTCAGCCAAGTGCTATGCGAGCATTACGGGAAGGGAGCCAATTAATTCCAACTAGGGGAACTGGGGAGTCTTCAGAAAGCACTACCATGTGAGCTGGGTCTTGTAAGAAAGAGCATCCCTGGCATATACAACCAGATGCCAGCTGCAGATCCCTGACTGTGATGACCAAAACTGTCTCAGGCATTGCCAAATCTCCCCGGGGGGTAAAATCACCCCCGGCTGAGAACATGGCTGCAGGGTTGATGTGTTCATGGGTGAGCTGCCTCAGCAGGAGATCATGTAGGTTCAGAAAAGCAGGCACGCAAAAGTGAGGGCAGTGCAGAGGCTTAATGAGGAGATTAAGAAAGAAGGAGGCGATATCACAAGTACAGGAGAAACTGAGCTCTTTTCCTTTCCACATTATGAATGTAAGAGACCGAAAAGCCTTGAAGAAGAGATTAAAGAAATGGCATGAAAGGGTAGACACTTTTGTCAATCATTCCATTTCCTATTATTGTGGATTTGAGTCACTGTGACACTAAGCCAACCTCAGGACAATCAAGTGCACTGTGCTCTCCAGCTGCAATGCTGGACCCAGGAGGATTTCTAGTCTAGGTTGGACTAGAAAGGGTGAGCAGGTAGAAACACTGAGCTTGTGTACAGGGACCCAGTTGTTTCTCCTCCAGCTGGCAAAAGGCTAAAGACACATACACCACCCATGTTTTCAGTATTCGATGCAGTTCTCCCTTTACTCATTTATCTGTCTTGGACACCAGGTGCCTCTTGGTCTTTAGATGGACCTTCAATTTTGGAGAGCTGAGTAATAATCACTGTGAGACATGGCTGACCTCGCTCCCTGTTTAGGGTGTTCATTGGGTTCTGTCTTTCACCAGGGTAGTTGGGTTGACATCTCTGCTCAACAGACACTCTCGTGACAAACTCCCTGGCTGTGCCAACTTCCTTTTGGCAAGAAAATGGCACACTGACGATGTGATGTAATGTAAATATGGTTTATTCTTTCATTATTACTTATCATACACCGAAAATTCAGGTTCTGAATTCCTTCTAGGTTTTATGATCATGACGTAGTACTCTAATAAAAGAAAGCAGACTGATGTCGTCACCTTCACATTCACCATTCTATTAAAAAATAACTTGAAAATTAAAAAAAAAATCCATTACATTTCATACCACAGATATATAATGGTATAATATTACATTGCAAATTATGTTTCTCACATTACAATTTCTAAGTAATTGAAAATATACATAAACCTTCTTGTACTGGGGAATTTCCACTGGCTCTGAAGGATTATAGATGTTCCATCCAATCTGGTACATGGACAATTTTTTAAAGATCCTGCAAGGATAGTTTTTTGAATCTTTGGTAAATATCATCCATTACAGTGTACTTCTAATTTTATACCAATGCTGAAAACAATGGTAAAAATATACAGAAAGTAGATAACGATCATTCTCATAGCCCTGGGAGGTTTAGCTACTAAGGATACACGAGTGTGATATGATGACTATCACTGCTTTCTATCTGAGAATGACACAACCAAAATTACTTTCTCTGTCTTGGTTTACCTGCAAAGGTAAATTGGTGGGCACTACCAGCTAAGCCCCTCCTGGGTGAGGAAGGCCAAGCCTGGAATCTCTTTTGGCCTCTCTCCTGATTTGAGATGAGTGTCCTTTCTAATCAGGCTGCTCAGACCCGACAGGGGCTGCCATGTAGCACTGGTCACCTTTGGCATCTGCAACACCCCATGTACGGGGGAAAGCAGGGAGTTCCCAGTCAGAACCTGTGTGGGGGAACCCACCTCACCTCGGGCTCCTCTGTAAAACGGGGTGTTACTGTGCCCGTGCCTCACCCATAAGAGCTTTGTAAATGAAAAGTACCTTCCAAACGTTAGCTGATTTAAGTGCTTCCTTCTCAAGAAGGCACATGCCACGTGGGCTTCTGAAGAGCCAAGACGCAGCACGGAAACCAAAGCTCAGATGTGAGCAGAGGACGCTTGGCATGGAATCTGAGCAGCCTTAGCAGCAGCACGCCTGTGGTGGAGGCAGCTCCCACGCACTCCCCTCAGCAGAACCAGAGCCCCCACCTCATCCTGAGCTTCCGACAGATCTCCTCAACCACCCACATCAGCAACATGTGGTGAGCGGCTCTCAGCTTTAGGTACCCCATGTCATCCAAGAGACTTGCTAAAAAATGTAGATTTTTCCAAGAAATTCTGATTTACTGGGTCCGGTGAGGAGCCAGGGAGTCTGCATTTTATCACATTCCATGCCCCCCACCCCCAAGATGACTTTGAAGTGGCCCTTGGACCAGTCTGAGGAAACATTGGAAAGCTTAGCTTAAACCCTCCCTCTGCCCCACGTGTGCATGTGGGAGAGGGAAAAGGCTGAGAGAGGGAAGGAAGGCAGAGAAGATGGAAACCTTTATGTCCAAAATCACTGAGAAAAATAAAGCCTTCATTTACTAAGGCAAACATGCTGAACTTTAAATCTGGGATGGGGAAGAATAGAAAAAAATAAAGGAAAGGAGAAAGGCACCCTGACTCCAGGGAGATGGCACAACCTCAAGTTTTTGGTCTCGACTAACCCTGGATCATCGCAACTTGCTTGGGCGAGAGCCTGTGATGGACGGCGTGGCACAATTCTGCCCAAGTACATAAGGTGCTCCTGTGATGGTAAAGGAAAAGCTGCCCTAAAGATGACAGTGTTGCTGACACATTGCCCACAAAATGGTTGATCATTTTAACACCCAGATTCTATGCTTGAAGTTATCTTTAGCCTGAAATAAATCCACATTAAAGCTAACTTACTTTTTGAAGATGATACTGAAAACCTGGATGCACACGGGGGAAGTTTTCAGCAGCTCCCTTGTCAGAGTAATCGTAATCTTGTCAATCTCGCCTCTTTGAGTTTCACTTGACAATTCTGTGACCTGGGAAAAGAAGTAGTTAATACACAATCTACAGATTATGCCCAAATGTGCAGATTGTAGATATTATAAAGACACTGCATTTTAATACACATTAACAGAAATGAACCTGCAGGTGTTGGCATGTGATTAATAACGTGATTGTTATAATACATTTAGAGGGTTTTCTTCTTGGTATCTTGCTAATCCTAGAAAATAAACAAATCTCTTTTTTTTTTTCTGAGGTACCAAGGCGGGGAATTGAACCTGGGGCCTCATATGTGGGAAGCCAGTGCTCAACCACTGAGCCACATCATCTCCCCTGAGTTGGTTTTTTCATTTGTTTGCTTAATTATTTTTGTTTTTTCAAGAGGCACCAGGAACCAAACCCAGGACCTCCCATGTGGGAGGTGGGCACCCAACTTCTTGAGCCACATCTGCTCCCATCCTCTAACTTCTTAAGGGAGAATCAAAACTGAAGTCATGGTTCAAAGGCTTGATTCAAGGAGAGTTCCAGAGCAGTGGTCCTTGACCTTGGGAATGGGGAGAGAGGTCATGAATGAGGCTGAGAGCCTGATGAAAGTCACAGACACCCCCCCCATCACTTCCTTATGTACCACTGCAGTGCATAAAAATGCACCCACTTTCAGGGGCTTCAAGGACCCCCAGAAGTTGGATGGTGGAGAGCCTGGGTTCCAGGATTCCAGAGCCTCTCAAACATGTGTCCATCAAGTAGGAGAGCAGAGGAGAGGATGCAGTCAGCAGCGGAAGAAAGGGTAGGAGATGGGAACTCTGAGTTTATTGTTCGCTTGTGAAAGGTCCCAAGAAAGCTGTAGGGATCTCACATCTGGAACAACGTTCTAGCAATATAAATGATGCATGGTCAGGTTTCCATTCCAGCTCCCAACTAAACTGGACCAGCCAGGGCTCAGGACAGGTTTTTGGAATAAAAGAATGAAAAAATCAGTAAATTAATATCACATGATCATCAGGGATTTTTTAAAAGGGTCAGGAATTAGAAGAGGCCAGTTCGTTAGGAAGCATGGATTTGTTTGCTCCTACTTCCTGTAGGTAAAATGTAACTTTAACCACCTTTACATTGGTGCTGACATAGGAACAGAGCATGGCCCCATCCAGGGATGAAACCTTCCATGGAGAGGATCTGCCACTCCAGAGAAGTCGAGGTGGGCTGAAGCAGGCAGCGCTCATCTCCTCCTCTTCCAGGAGAAAGGCAGGAAAGCCATGGGCTCTTGGGCTTCCTGGGGGCAGGAAGCAGGGGGAGGGTTGAGACGGAATAGAGGGCATGGGGTGAGGAGGGGTGAGCGGGGGTGGCAGTGGACGGTCTCTGCCAGGACCATCGCCCCAACTGTCCCAACTGCTTCGCCCACCTGGCTGGGTGGGATGCAGGGAGAAGCCTAAGGCAAACACCAAAGTCAATAAAAAGGTGAGAATAGCAACATTTCCTCTTCTTTGGCACTGGGTGACAGTTCACAGGTTGATGAGCAACAAGGCAACACTCAGCTGTTAAACCTAGCTCACCTGAGTCTGGAAAATAAAATCGTGTCACCGCATTTTAGCAGTCTGCCTACTCATCTGCCTCCTCATTCCACTCCATGTTCCCAAACAAGAAGCTGCTTGGCACGTGCTACACTCATTTTAAGTGAGAAGCGAGTGACAGCTGATTCTGAGCATCTGTGGAAAAAAACATCTCCCCTTTGCTTAGGTACAACTGATGTAAAATGGACCATACATGGATAACATAGAATAATTTTAACACACCTAAATTTCTAAACTAGTATGATGCACGCTTCCATAAGAATAAGATGATCTTTAATGATAACGATAAACTTGAAATAGATCTGTTTAGTGTAAGAGGCCATATTAGCATGTTATCAACATCTAGTGGTCACAGGACAAATTACCAAGGGATCAAAAGGTACTTTTGGTGAATAAAAATGTTTTAAAGCTACAGATCCTGACTTTCCAAGTTCTTACATTTAACCTTATATTCTAACGTTAAAGTTCCAGATTCAGAGAAATAATCACACAAGTATCTCCTATAAATCTCAGGGTCTCATAAAAGGATGACAGCCCCAAGAGTGCTCAGAAGAGCACTTCTTGAGTAAATTCACAGAGATTTTCCTGAAGTTCAGAACGTTAAATTTGTGCTATTGATACCATCCTTTCAAAATGTTGAACTAAAAGATTACACTTTCCAGGGATAGAAGCATAAAGTTTTAATACAATGCCCTGCTTTAATTTTCCTACAGAAACTTCTTCTCTTTTTCTTGTTGCAATTTTAATTTTGTTTTTAGAACAAAGCATATGATTAAGACATCAATTCCAATATCTTTATTTTAGGATTGAAAATGTTAGAGGTATACAAAAATGGATACAGAATATGAAATGTGCAGTTGCCATTTCCAATGGGTGC
>JAQZBX010105690.1:0-10824 GCA_029593785.1 Cabassous unicinctus
ACAAGCAATCTGAGGAGGAAATCAAGAAAAAAGTACCATTTACAATAGTAACTAAAAAAATCAAATACCTAGGAATAAATTTAACTAAAGATGTAAATGACTTATACATAGAAAACTACATAGCACCTTTAAATGAAATCAAAGAAGACTTAAATAAATAGAAGAATATTCCCTGTTCATGGATAGGAAGACTTAACATTATTAAGATGTCTATCCTACCCTAACTAATCTACAGATTTAATACAATCCCAATAAAAATCAAAACACAGCTTTTTTACTGAATTGTGAAAACTAACTATGAAATTTATTTGGAAGGACAAGAGGCCTTGAATAGTCAAAGACATATTGAAAAAGAAAAATGAAATTGGAGGTATCATGCTACCTGACTTTAAAACATACTACAAATCTACAGTGGTCAAAACTGCATGGTATTGGCACAAGGATAGGCATACTGACCAATGAAACTGAATTGAGAGTTCTGATATAGATCCTCACATAATACAGCCATGTGATATTTGACAAGGCCACCAAGCCCACTCAACTGGGAGAGAATGACCTCTTCAACAAATGGTGCTTGGAGAACTGGATATCCATATCCAAAAGAATGAGAGAGGAACACCTTGTCCCTTTTATACAAAAACCAACTCAAGATGGATCAAAGATCTAAATATAAGAGCCAAGACCATGAAAACCTTGGAATATAATGTAGGGAAGCATCTACAGGACCTTGTAATAGGAAATGGCTTCATGAACTTCACACCCAAAGCACGAGCAGCGAAAGAAAACATACATAAATTGGGACCGTCTCAAAATAAAACCTTTTGCACCTCAAAGACATTTTCCCATAAGTTTTGGTAAGTTGTGTTCTCGTTTTCATTTGTCTCAATATTTTTACTGATTGCAGTTGCAATTTCTTCTTTGATCCACTGATTATTTAAGAGTATGTTGTTCAACCTCCATACATTTGCAAATTTACTTTTTTCCTGTCTATTATGGATTTCCAGTTTCATTCCATTATGATTTGAGAAGGTGCTTTGTATAATTTCAATTTTTTTATGTTTGTTGAGAGCTGCATTGTGCCCTATCATGTGTTCTGTCCTGGAGAAAGATCCATGTGCACTTGAGAAGAATGTATAACCTGCTGAATTTGGATGCAGTGTTCTGTATATGCCTGTTAAGTCTAACTCGTTTAACATATTGTTCAAGTTCTCTGCTTCCATGTTGATCTTCTCTCTAGTTTTTCTATCTAATGATGTGAGTAGGGTGTTGAAGTCTCCAACGATTATTGTAGAGATGTCTATTTCTCCCTTCAGTTTTGCCAGAATTTGTCTCATGTATTTTGGGGCACCTTGGTTAGGTGCATAGATATTTATGACTGTTATATCTTCCTGGTTGATTGTCCCTTTTATTAATATATAATGGCCTTCTGTATCTCTTATAACTTTTTTGGACTTAAAGTCTGTTTTGTCTGATATTTGTATAGGTACCCCTGCTCTTTTTTGGTTACTATTCACATAGAATGTCTTTTTTCAACTTTTTACTTTCAGTCGTTTTGTATCCCTGGATCTAAGGTGAGTTTCTTGTAAGCAGCATATGGATGGCTCATGTTTTTTTATCCATTCTGTCAGCCTGTATCTTTTGATTGGGGAATTTAATCCATTCACATTCAATGATATAACAATAAATGTATTATTTACTCCCACCATTTTATTCTTTGGTTTTCATATGTCATACATTTTTGTCTGCCTTTTTGCTCTTTTGGTTATCCTTTCTGCTAGTCTTTCTTCTACACTCTCCTCCAAGCCTGTTTCACCTGTCTTTTTCTTTCAGATTCCAAGGCTTTCTTTAATATTTCCTGCAAAGGTGGATTCTTTTTTGTAAACTCTTTTAGTTTCTATTTTTTGTGAATATTTTAAACTCACCTTCATACCTCAAGGGCAATTTTTCTGGATAATGAATTCTTGGCTGGCAATTTTTCTCTTTCAGTATCCTGATTGTATCATACCACTGTCTTTTCGACTCCATGGTTTCTGAAGAGAAATCTGTGCTAAGTCTTACTGGACATCCCTTGTATGTGATGGTTTGCTTCTCCCTTGTTGCTCTGAGAATTTTCTCTTTATCTTTGACATTTGACATTCTGAGTAATATGTGTCTTGGAGTAGGTCTACTTGGATTTATTCTGATTGGGGTACAGTGTGCTTCTTGGACATGTAAGTTCATTTCTTTCGTGAGAGTTGGGAAATTTTCAGCTATTATTTCCTCAAATACTCTTTCTGCCTCCTTTCCCTTCTCTTCTCCTTCTGGAACTCCCATGACACATATGTTGTTGCAGTTCATGTTATCATTCAACTCCCTAAGCCCCTGCTCAATTTTTCCCATTTTTTTCTCTCTGTGTTCTTTTCTTTCTTCTGTTTTAGCTGCTCTGTCTTTGGCATCACTTATTCTTTCTTCTATCATTTTGAGTCTGCCATTGTATGCCTCTAGTATGTTTTTGATCTCAGCTATTGTGTCTTTCATTACCATGAGTTCTGTTACTTTTCTGTTCAGGATTTCAAATTCTTCTTTGTGCTCGCTCAATGTCTTCTTGATGTCATTTATCTCTTTAACCATATTGTCTATCAACTCATTAATTTGATTTTTGAAATTTGTGCACATCTCCCTGATTAGTTCTCTGAAATTCTGCATCTCTTCTGGGGCTTTGACATTTTCTTTTTCCTGGGCCATTCCTTCTATTTTTTCAGTATGGCTCATAATTTTTTGCTGATGTCTAGGCATCTGATTAGGATGTAGTTTACTCAGATACTAAATTTCTTTCTCTTTTGTAGAGATTTAGTGGCAGGAGGCTGTGTGTTACTACTGCTCTTTGATTCTTGGCTTGACCTGGATTGTTAGGATTGTCCTGCTGGTTGCTCATAACTGGGCACTGGACCCACTAATTGGTTGTAGACTCGCTTCCTAGGGCCTTGGGGAGGGAGACTGTAGAAGCCAGAAACTGCCTCTCCTACTTATTTTTAATTTTCTCAGTGCACTTCCTTGGTCTGTCAGTAGTTGGTGCTCTTTGGCAGTTCTCAGTTCAATGCCTGTTGGGAGTGTATTTGTTGCAACATGGATTGGATCAATGTGATACAGCTTCCTGTCTGGAGGCTAGGAGCCTTGTAATTCAAACTTTCTCTGAGACAGTTCTCCAGTCTTCTCTGGCAGCCCCTTCCATTTTCCTGGCTAGGAAATATTTCCATTTCCCTCTGAGTTCTCAACTATCAGTCCTGGTTAGTAGAGAAGGAGATTGGGAGGGTCATGTATCTTTAGCCCCTTGTGGGCTCCCAAAGCAAGCAATGGCATGATCCCCCTAGCCTAGAAGGGCTCCTGGGACACAGCAGACGAAATTTGTGAGTCAAAACCTGAGTCAGCCTTAGGCTGTGTCCCTCTCTCTCCCCTTTCCTGGGGTGGTAGATTCCTGGAGCCCCCTTTGTCTGTAGCAGCAGGCCCAGAGGCCTGAGAATTCTGAAGTGTCTTTAGTGGGGGGATGGTGCAACTGCTGGTTTCAACTCCTTTGTCCCTGTCTCCTCTGGGTGGAGTCCCACCTTCACCTGGTGTCCTAAACCCTAGAAGATCTTTTTCTAGGCTGTTTCAGCCTGTCCTCTAGCTGTTTTTTTCTGGAGGAAAAGAGAGTCCCTTGTCTTTCTAGCCCACCATCTTCCCAGAAGTCCTAGAATATACTTTGAGAGGAATGAAAATGGAAGCACAAAATCCAAAAACTTATAGGAGGCAGCAAATAAGTTCTCAGAGGGAAATTTTTGGCTGTAAATACTTATGTTAAAAAAGAAGAAAGATCTCAAATCAGTATCCTAAGTTTACACCTCAAGTAACTAGAAAAAGCACAAGGTAAGCCCAATGCTAGAAGAGAATAATAAAGACTACACATAAATGAAATAGAAAATAGTAAAACATCAGAAAGTATCAATAATACCAATAGTTGGTTCACTGAAGAAATCAATAAAAAGGACAAATCAAAAGATCAACAAATTAGCTAGACTTAATAAGAAAAAAGGACAGAAGACACATATAACTAACTCTGAAAAGAAAGTGGGGGCATTTCTACTGATCTTACAGAAATAAACAGGATTATAAAGACTATTATGAACTGGACACCAACAAATTAGAGAGCCTAGATGAAATGGACAAATTCCTAGAAACACATATTGCCAAAATTGACTCAAGAAGAAAGAAAGAATCTGAACAGACCTATAACAAATAAAAAGATTGAACCAGTAATCAAAAACCTCCAATAAAGTAAAGTCTAGAACCTGATGTCTCCACAGGTCAATTCTACCAAACATTTCAAGAAGAATTGACACCAATCCTTTTGAAATTCTTCCAAGAAATAGAAAAGGATCAAACACTTTTTATGGGGCCAGTATTTCCCTGTGCTGGGGAAATCATGGACACATTCAGTGGCCATCTCCCAACTCTTGCCTATCCTCCCTCCTTTCCCCTCTTGCTTGTTTATGTGCAGTGTTTATGTTTTCACTCTTCTTTGTGTGCCGGTGTTTGGTATGTTTCAATTTTGCAAGAGACATGGGGCAGCCAGGGGAGACGTTAAATCTTAACTACTCACAGCTGCTTACCAGGGCACAAAGTTTATACACCCTCTGGAGTGTGTAAAAGCTCATTACTCAGGCAGTGAAGGTGTCCCTCATCTCCAACACAAAGAGAGACATGCAGAACTGCTAAGCAGTAGGACTTCCTGAGGGACCAGCCACAATAGATCCCTCATTTCTGATGTAAAGCAGGAAATGCAGAGCTGCCATCCATTGACTCTGTCCTGAATTGGAGAACCCAATTGGCCTCCCTGGGGAACAGGCCATGGTGAGATTTTTTTCTCCTGCTCTTTTGGACTCTTTGTGCTTGTAAATAATAAAGCAGTCATTTGCTGAAAGTCTCTGTTGTGCCTGAGCCTGTGTTCCCATGATGCACCGTATAGCAACTTGCTCCACACCCTGATACAAAAGTCAGGCCAAGACACCACAAAAAAAGAAAAGTATAGAGCAATATGTATATAGATGCAAAAGCCTCACCCAAATACCAGAAACCAAATCCAATAGCCTATTAAACAGCCTATTATAAACCATGACCAAGAGGGATTTATCCCAGGAATGCAAGCCTGGTTCAACATAAGAAAATCAATCAATGTAATATTTCACAGGAATAGAATGAAAGAAAAATCATTGTGATCATCTGTTTCAGTTAATGAAGAAAAATCATTAAACTTCATGATGAAAACACTCAACAAACTAGGGCTAGAAGGACAATTCTTTGACATGATAAAGCTAACATCATTACTTAGTGGTTAAAGACTTAAACCTTCTCCTAAGATAATGAAAAAGACAACGATGCCAGCTTTCACCACTGCTAATCAACATTGTAGTAGGCATTCTAGCCAGAACAATTAGGGGGAAAAAAGAAATAAAAAGTGTCCACATATGAAAGGAAGAAGTAAAACTATATTCACAGATGACATGATCCCAAATATAGAAAAACCATAGGTAATAAAAAGCTGTTAGAGCGTGTGGCAGTTGATATTATTGATGAATTCCCAAAAGAAATACTGATTATGTTTGTAAATTGGTCTGTTTCTCTGGGCTAGTGATACCCTTAGATTGTATTGAATTCAGAGGTTTCACTTTTATTTGATTAAATTATGACTAGGGCTTTGGTCGTTGGTGGGCGGGGACTCAAATAGAAAATGACATGGCAGAGGAGACAGTGGAGTTTTAATGCTGGAGACCCAGGAAGTAAATACACAGAGAAGCAGATACGTGAGGAAAGAGAGAAAGCTCTATTAGACACAGCAGAGTCCTGGGGAAGAGAGACAAGCCATTTGCCTGATAGTTTACAGCTGACCTTGTGGAGAGACCAGAGCAGCTAAGCCCAGAGAGGAACAAGCCCCGGAGAGAGATGAGACTTATCCCAGCCTATAGCTGGTATAGGAAGAAGCTGGGACCAAGGAGCTTTAAGAGGAAGAAGGAAGGCTGAACCCTTGCAGATGCTGGCAGCCATCTTGCCCCAACGCATGGCAACAGACTTTGGCGAGGGAGTAACTTACGTTTTATGGCCTTGTGACTGTAAGCTTCTACCCCAAATAAATACTCTTTATAAATGCCAATGGATTTCTGGTACCTTGCATCATCACCCCTTTGGCTAACTAATTCAGAGTGAATTAACAAATTCAACAGATTCTTGTACCTAAAAATTCAGGAGGGGTACAAGACCAACAACAAAAAAATCAGTTGTGTTTCTACATCCAGCAATGAAAAACCTGAAATGCAAATTAAGAAAACAATCCCATTTACAATAACATCAAAAAGAATAAAATACCAACAAATAAATTTAAACAAGGAGGTATAAGACTTGTACACTGAAAACTAGAAGACATTGTGGAAAGAAACTAAAGAAGACAAACAAATGGAAAGATATCCTGTGTTCATGGATGGAAGGCTTAATATTGTTAAGATAGAAATACTACACAAAGTTACCTGCAGATTCTGTATCAAAATTTCAATGGACATTTTTCCAGCAATGAAAAAGCAGATCCTCAACTTCATATGGAATTCAAAGGGACCCTGCATAGCCAAAACAATATGGAAAAAGAAGAACAAAGGCTGAGGACTCACACTTCCCAATTTCTAAACTTATTAAAAAGCAACAGTAATCAAAAGCCTGGTTCTGGCATAACGATAGATATATAGACCAATGTAATAGAATTGAATGTTCAGAAAAAAATCCATACAAGTATGGCCAATTGATTTTTGACAAGGGTGCCAAAACCACTTAAAGGGAAAAATGGTGCTGGGACAAGTGGATATTCACATGCAAAAGAATGAAGATGGACCCCCATCTCACACCATATAAAAATTAACTCAAAATGGATCACCATTTTGAGTTAAATGGATCACCATTTAACTCAAAATGGATTAAGACTCAACCTAATTCAGTTTAGCAACACCTTAGTAATAACATCTGCAAAATGTCCTGTTTACAAATAGGTTCATACCCACAGGAACACGGATTAATATTTGAACATGTCTTTTGTGGAGGACATGATTCAATCACCAACACTAGCCTAAAGAATGGCAGAAAACATTTATAAATCATGTCTGATAAGGTCTAGTATCCAGAATACATAAAGAATTCTTACAACTCAACATCAAAAAGACAACCCAATTAAAAAAAAAATTAGCAAAGAACTGAGAAGACGTTTGTCCAAATAAAATATATAAATGGTCAATAAGCACATGAAAAGATGTTCAATATCATTAGTCATTAGGAATACACAGATCAAAACCACAATGAGCTATCACTTTACATTCAGTTGGATAGATAGAATAAAAAAGGAAAAGAAGTGTTGGCAAGGATGTGGAGAATTCAGAACCCATGTACATTGCTGGTGGGAATGATACAGCAATTCTAAGCCCAGCTATATACCCAGAATAATTGAAAACAGGTACTCAAACAAGTACATGTGCCTGCATGTCCATAGCAGCATTATTCACAGTAGCAAAGGAGACATTCCAAATGTCCATTAATGGACGAATGGATAACAAATGGAGGTACATACATAAAATGGAATATTATTCATCCATAAAAAGAATGAAGTATTGATATATACTCTAATGTGGGTGAACCTCAAAAACATTGTAAGTTCAAGAAGCCATGCACAAAAGGTCACATGTTATGTGATTCAAGTTTTATGAAATGTCCAGAATAGATAAATCCATAGGTAAATCACAGAAATGAGATTGGTTGTTATCAGGAACTGGGGGAGAGGGAACGGGGAGTACCTGATTTATGGATACAGAATTTCTTGTTGGAATGATGAAAATGTTTTGGAACTAGATAGAAGTGGTAGTTGAACAACATTGTGAATGTACTAAATGCCACTGTATTTTTCATTTAAAAATGGTTAATTTTATGTAATGTGAACTTCACCTAAAAAAAAGAAATCATCTGGTGGACTTAAAAAACATCATGCTCAGTCTTGGGTTGGGCCCCAGGCACTGGTGATTTTTAAAAAGCTTTCAGGTGTTTGTAATTTGCAGCCATTCTAGTGAACTGCTGACATGGTATGATGGATGAAGATCAGTGACTGAGAAAAATCATGAAATATTGGAGCAAAACATGCTGAGTGGCACATTGGTTGTGTGTACATGTGTGTGGGGCAGCCTTACCTCATTCTACTTCCACTTCTTATGCCAGAGAGCTTCTCCCACCTTCTCCCATCTCAGCCTCCAGAAAGTCCATCTCCCCTTTTGGACCCCTGAATTCCAACTTCATATTGCCAGGCACTACCACCTCTAGCCTGGCCTTGGAAAACTCCAGATTGACATCTCCCCTTGGACCTAGAACAGGTGGAGGGTGATTGGATTCCTGATACTGGGGTCAGGGATTCAGGGAAGAGCAATGGTCCCACTATCCCAGCTGCCCTCTTCCAGGACATTGTTATATCTGGGAGTTATAGGACCAGAACTGTTGGTGCTAATTGTGCTATGAGCACCTCAGATGAAATGTAGGCTGTTATGGAGGCTGATAAGTGGAAAGCCCTCTCTACGACCATTCCTGGTTAATTAATATTATTTACATGGGAAAATGTGCCCTGAAGTCTCAGTCAATTCACTTCCTGGCCATACAGCCACCATGGACATGAACACAATGTAGGGGCACTGAGCTGTACCAGAGCCTGAGAACAGTTTCAGGAGGGCAAGGTCAAGGCACTGAGGAAAGTGTATGTTTAGTAAGTAGCCTGACAGTCATTAGGTGGCCATCTTGGTTTTCATGAGAAACTCCATTCACCTTCTTTCTTTTGTTACTTTGGTCCAGGACTTTGAGAACGTCATCACCAAATATGGAGACTCTGGTTTTGTGCTTGTGGTCCTGGGCACCGTAATGAGCCTCTATCAACCACAGGAGATTCTCAGGGAGATGAACATTGCTTTTGCTCGTCTCCCTCAAGGGATGATATGGAAGTGTAAGACTTCTCATTGGCCGAAAGATGTGAAATTGGCAGCAAATGTGAAAATCATGGACTGGCTTCCTCAGAACGACCTCCTGGGTAAGGTCTTCCCAGTTTCTATGTTGTTAGGGTTCATTTGTGCTCTGACATCTAGTTGGGCAATCCCATTAGCACAAGAAGTAGGCAGTTGAGGCAAGGCTCCTGAGGGTAGGAAAGGAGCAGCCAGCTGGAGTTCTTAGGAATCAGGCTTGCTTCCAATGAGATCAGATGCTCTACAGCCATTCTTCTTTCATTCCTTTCTATCCCAGAACTCATGTCTGCAACCAGAAATGATATTCACAATCAGCTCACTGCATTTGGCACTGAGCAGGGTCACCTCAACACAATCCAAAGCAACTCATAGAATATATACCAGGAGGGAAGTGCCACTGTTTTCATGTCTTCCTGAATACCAGTTCAACCACTGGTCCTACACATCATCCCCCCATACTTATTCACACATTTTTCCTACATACTAAGAGTGTGAACAACTCATATCTTTAAGACATTGATGCTAATAGGGTCTTTAGCATGTGCTCAAATATCTGAGTTCAAGCTGAGAAATCTCACAACTGGTTATTGGGTTCATAGAGTTCTCTGGTTCTCTGGTACCACTAGGAGGTTTCCTCTATGCCTGTGCTGGTCTTGGAAATCTCTCTCTGCCACAGCCACTACCATGATCAGAGGCTTTGTAACCAAGATCATGCCTCAAAGTGACCTGGGGAATTTCAGGAACACTTCCCTAGTCTCACTCCTGCAAATATTTTTGCAGGGTGGGGCCCATGATTCCCTTATTCAAAGAGTTCAGAAGGCATGAATGCTTCATTATCAACATTTTTGTTTTTTAACTTTAAATAAGGGTGGGATGAAAAGACAGGAACTGGAAACACTGAGTTATAGAGTCAGTCCCTGATTTCGAGGGATTTCTCATAAATCTGAGTGGCAATGCATACCATGTAAGTTTTATGAGTGCCACATGAATTATACCAATGAATGCGTCAGGAATCCAGAGAAGTAGGAAATTAGTGGGTAGTGGAATACAGAGAGAGAGACAGAGAGAGAGACAGACAGACAGACAGACAGACAGAGAGAGAGAGAGACAGAGACAGAGACAGACAGAGAGAAAAGGGATGAAAGAAGTAAAATGAGAGGGAGGAAAGAGAGAAGGGTGGATGGCTAGATTAATAGATGTTGGGTTTTGCGTTTAAGAACACTTCTCAATAGCTTTCTCTGGGTTCTTTTTTTTTTTACTTTATTTTGTACATTTAATAATTGAAAATTTAAAACAATTAAAAACTAAAAAGTAAACACAGATGAATAAATATATACATTTCTCAATTAAATATAATGGATACCTATAATTTTTTTTTAATCAAACAATATGTTACACAATATATTTGGTTCATAGGAACACATTCATACAGAATTTGTCCTTTTATGTCTGGCTTGCTTCACCCAACATAATGTCCTCCAGGTTCATCCATGTTGTCATATGCTTTACGACTTCATTTCTTCTTACAGCTGCATAATATTCCATTGTGTGAATAGACCACAGTTTGTTTATCCATTCATCTGTTGATGGACACCTGGGTTGTTTCCAACTTTTGGCAATGGTGAATAATGTTGCTATGAACATCGGTGTGCAGATGTCTGTTCGTGTCACTGCTCTCAGTTCTTCTGGGTATACACCCAGTAGTGGTATTGCAGAGTCACGTGGCAAGTCTATATTCAACTTCTTTAGGAACTACCAAACAGTCCTCCATAGTGGTTGTACCATT
>JAQZBX010105691.1:0-10824 GCA_029593785.1 Cabassous unicinctus
AAAACCAGACCTAGGGAGAAAAACTAGGTCTGGGGACACATGCATGGTTTCTAATATAGCGAATGTTTAGCCTACCCTGATGATCACAAAATCAGGTCAGCGAGAATATTCGTGCTCCAGCTAATGTTTAATGAGGCAACACTCTGTCTTCTTGTTTCAGCTTTCATACTATAAACAAGTATCCTTTTCATGGTATACTTAGTGCCATGTTTTTCACATTTTTGTGCTTTTAGTTGGTGATTTCACAGTTTAAAATGGCCCAGAAGTGTAGTGCTGAAGTGCTGTCTAGTGTTTCTAAGTACAAAAAGGCTGTGATGTGCCTTACAGAGAAAATACGTGTGTTAGATAAGACTCATTCAGACACAAGTTATAGTGCTATTGGCTGTCAATGCAATGTTCTGTATAATTTCAGTCTTTTTAAATTTATTGAGACTTGTTTTATGACCCAACCTGTGGTCCATCCTGGGAAACGATCCATGTACACTTGAGAAAAATGTATATCCTGCTGTTTTGGGGTACAATGTTCTGTATATGTCTGTTATGTGTGGTTCATTTATCATATTATTCAAGTTCTCTGTTTCTTTACTGATCTTCTTTCTAGATAATTCATCTATTGATGAGAGTGGTGGATTTAGTTCTCCAAATATTATTGTAGAGGTATATATTTCCCCTTTCAATTTTGCCAGTGTTTGCCTCATGTATTTTGGGGCATTGTGGATAGTGCATAAATACATGATTGTTATTCCTTCTTGGTGGATTGCCCCTTTTATTAATATATAGTGCCCTTCTTTGTCTCTTGTAACAGCTTTTGACTTAAAAGTCTATTTTGTCCGATAGTAGTATAGCTACCTCAGCTCTCTTTTGGTTACTCTTTGCATGGATTATCTTTTTCATCCTTTCACTTTCAACCTATTTGTGTCTTTGGGTAGAAGGTGAGTCTCTTGTAAACAACATAAGTTGGATCGTGCTTTTTTATCCATTCTGCCAACCTGTGCCTTTTGATTGGGGAGTTTAATCCATTAATATTCAGTGTTATTATTGTAATGGCAATATACTTACTTTATCCATTTTGTCCTTTAGCTTTTATATGTCATATCTTTTTTGTCTCTCTTTTCCTTTATTGCAGTCTCCTTTTATGTATAGTTGATCTTTTGGGACTTCTGCTTTCTCATCTCTTTTTCTGTATATTTTTAAAATATTTTCTTTGTGGTTACCCTGGGGTTTATATTACACAATCTATGTCTATAACCTACTAATTTGAAAAGATACCAATTCAGCTTCAATAGCATACACGTTCTCTGCTCCCATGTCCCTTTCTTTCCCTTCTTTATGTTGTTTTTGTCCCACATTACCTCTTTATATATTGTGTATCCATTATTAGGAAATATGTCTTTTTCTTGTTCAATTGTATTCTGACTCTTATAGGAATTAAAGAGTAGAGTTATATATTGAAAAGACAGCACTATTGAGTTCTGCATTTACCCTTTTAGTAACCTTAACTGAAGATCTTCATTTTTTCACACTACTCCAAGCCACAGTCTCTTCTCTTTTCCTTTCAACCTGAAGGGACATCCTTTAGCAATTCTCATAGGGCAGGTTTTTGGGGACAAACTCTCTCAGGTTCTGTTCATCTATGAATGTTTTAACCCTCCCTAATTTTTGAAGGACAGTTTTGCCGAATAAAGAATTTTTGGCTGGCAGTTTTTCTCTTTCAGTACCTTAAATATATCATACCGCTGCCTTCTCGTATCCATTGTTTCTGATGAGAAATTAGCACGTAGCCTTATCAAGGATCTCTTATATGTGTGAAATTGCTTTTCTCTTGCTGCTTTTCTCTATCTTTTGCAGTTGACATTCTGTTATTTCCTTAAATATTCTTTCTGCCCCTTTCCCCTTGTCTTCTCCTTCTGTGACAACCATGATGCCTATGTACGCTTCATGGTGTCATTAAAATCTCTGACACACTGCACAATTTTTTCTATTCTTTTCTCTCTCTGTTCTTCTGACTGTATGATTTTGATTATCCTGTCTTCAAGTTTGCAGATTATTTCTTCTGCCAGTTCAAATCTGCTCTTGTATGCCTCTAGTATATTTTAAATCTCCATTGTTGTGCCTTTCATCCCTATATTCTCTATTATGTTTCTTTTTAAACTTCCAAATTCTGCTTTATGCTCACACATTGTCTCTTAATATCCTTTAGCTCTTTATCCATATTTTCCTTCATCTCCTTGAATTGATTTAGGTTTGTTTGAACATCTTTGCTTAGTTGTTCCAAATTCTGCATCACCTATGAAGTTTTAATTTGTTCCCTTGGCTTAACCACATCTTCCTGTTTCTTAGTATGGCTTGTAATTTTTTGCTGCTGTCTGGCATCTGATTCTTTTGATGTGTTAACTCTGAAGTTCAGGTTCTCCCTCTTGTCTAGGGTTTTATTGTTGTTTGACTTTGTGTTAAAGCTCTTCTTCAGTGCTTGTTCCAACTTGTTCTGGACCTTTAGAGTAGCCTGTATTTAACTGCTCAGATTTTCTCAGCTCTTTTGCACTTGATTCTTGTCTTGGATATGCAGTACACTTTTTAGGTTTTTCTCTTTCGTCTGTAATTGTTTCACCTCCAGGAGAAAGCTTGCTTTCTTCTCTTCCTCGTCTGGGAATCTTGATCTTGTTTGTTTGTTTTTGTGCAGAATTTTCTCCCCAGCGCCAGTGGTTTTTTTCCATTCTCTCCTTCACTGAGTACCCCATTTTTATTACACTTTTCAGTTTGCTGTCTTGTCTTACGGCGGTTCAGTTTTACCTCCTTTTTTCCCATGAGGCTTTTCTGCCACCAGTTTCTTCCCCATTAGGTTATCCTGCCCTGGGGAGCCAGATGGGGTCAATCCAGAAAGGTCTGGTTTGCATTTAGGTGGTTCAGCAAACAGAGACTGGGTTGAGTGTGTGCACCTCTTACCAACAGTCTCTTTTTACCCTGGGGTCCCCCTTGTATGTGGCACTCCTCAGCCACTTGTGTTCCACCCTGGGTCTCTGCAGACTTGGGTCCCCATGCCAGGATATGCATGGGGTGAGTGGCTCTGTAGTCTGCATCAGTGGCAGAAGGGACCCAGGCCATGCTGCCTCTGTGCAACTCTTAAGCTGTGTGGAACCAAGGGGAGGGGTCCAGACTGGCAGGTCTGGGACACAACTCTCCTAGCTGATCTTGGTGTTTTTTTCGCCCTTTTTCTTCAGTTCAGCATTTGTGGAGTCCTTCTCCATTCTCTCTTGTACTCCAGAGTTCTAAGCAACTGGGATGAGTCCTTTTATTAGTTGATTCTGAGGGGAGTCTTTTCCAGGTGATGTCTTACATCACCATGTTGATGATGCCACCTATCAGTTCAATGTTAATGGATCAACAATATATATTAAATGATGTGTCTTTTAACATAAAACAAGATTAGGTATTTATCGGTTGACAAAAATGGGGCCAGAGACCCACAGGCACCCACCCCTGTACTTTCCCTAAGAGTAATGGTTCTGTCTTCACTCATTCAGGCTTCAAAGTGATTTTATAGACATAATCACTGCAAATAATGAGAATCCACTGTACTTACAACTATGTGGCTTCGGAAGAAAAAGTATAAGAGATTACTAGAGCAAGTAACTGGGACTAACCTAGTCTGGATTAACAAGAAAGGCCTCTCTGAAGAAGTGACCTTTTTTCCTGAATGTGGACTTTGCCCTTGCCTGCATTTTCCCCACCTGGAGCAGACCTACTCACCCTCAAGATTCAGTGAATTCCGCTGCTTCTTCAAAGCTTTTGCTGACTCCAGGGTAAGTTAGACACTCCTTCTCTATGTGTCTTTTGCATTCTTGGCACATCAGAATTATGTACTAAATAGCCATTGGATATTTGTTGAATAAATGTAATAGCACATTACTCAGTAAATTTTATTTTTACTTGTTTGACCTATTGCCAGACTCTGAGCTCCCTGGGAGCAGAGGCTGTGTCTTGATTATCCTCCATCATGATGCTTGATTTGTGGCACTTTTTAAATATTTGTTGAGTGAATGCTTGAGGTTAAGGAATTGGGGCTGTGATAAGGGACTAATAGGAGATGAGGTTTCAATGTAAACTGAGGTCAGCTCATGGAAGGCCTTAACTGTCAATTGAAGGATTTTGGGCTTCAAGTGTAGAGCGTGGGGAGCCATGAATAGTGTTTGAGCAAGAGACAAACATGTTTAGAGTTGTACACTATGAAGATAACTCTTATCCGTGGGGCTCACGATATAGGCAAATAGGGAGAGACTGGAGGCAAGGAGGCCGGTTAGGAAGTTCTCAGAGTAGTTAATATAAATGGGCCTCACCTTGTTTAGTGGTGATAGAAAGGGATAGGACAGAGAAGAAGGTAGGAAGGGAGCAATGGCAGCATCAAACCTGAGAACTGATTCCATTAGGAGACTTACTCTGGGGCATTTGCCGCCAGAGGCTGTAGTTCAAGTAAACTCTCTATAATAGTTCCTAAGAAGTCTCCAGAGACACATAAGTTTTCTAGTTAAGTAATTAAGAAATAGTAAAGTTCTCCAGAGAATAGCTAAATGCCCTAGATAATTTCTCCAATTTTGATTTAGCAAAAGGATGTAATAAGTATGCCATAATTCGTTTTTGGTGAATGCCCCCTGGTTTCAAACTAAATAACCATTTCATAATGCTCAAACAACATCAATAACTGAGTTGCTTTGAGAAGCTTTATTTACTATATCAGCTCCTTGACTCTGGCTTCCTTCTGGTAACTGGACTTTATGTTTCATTTTTATTGCTTCATCTCTTAGTAGCTTTAGTTACTAATAGTATAGAAAATTCTGTGGGTTTATTTGTTCATTAGAAGTAAATAAAATAGAAAGAAAAGAGAGCATACTTCATTAGAAGTAAATAAAATAGAAAGAAAATTTGTCTTCCAAATTTTATACCAGAATCAGGTAATAGATAATGTAAGATTCAGAGGCATGTGAAGGTTAATTTATCTGCTCCGTGTATGTTTTCAAAGATGTCTCATATCTAATCCTGAATCCAAATCAATCATACATAATGTGTTGGGTTAACATTGGTATAATTTACCTTTGATTTTTTAATCCATGAACAATATTTATGAGTGACTATTCTGTGCACTCATAAACATCTATGAGGATCTCCTATGTGCCAAGCACTGTATCTTATATCTTTATGTACCTTAATGTTCAGCCTTCATTAACTCCTGCAAGATATTGTGTTATCTCCATTTTTCAATTGCAGAAACAGAGGCCCAGAGTAGGTCAGCAACTTGCCTGAAGCCACACAAATCCCAAGTGACAGAGCCCACTGGGAATTTAAGTCTCCACCATGCTGCCTGTTTCTAAGAGAACCACAGCAGATTAGCTACAAATAGCAATGCAACTCAACAAAAAATCTTCTCTAAAATAGGCAAATAGAATGAAAGCTCTCTTTCATGCTGTCCTGAAACCAGAGGAGGGAACAAGCCTCAGGAAGTGTACCAGTTTCAGTGAGCAAAAAGAAACTGATTCCCAGCAGCAAACTGTGTAATCACCACAAAGTACATGCTAGCTTTGTAATAATTTCCTCTTTCTAATGTAACTTCTCTCAGAAAGAAGGTCATGGCCCTGAGTCAAATGTCACCAGACAGTGCAATTGTAACAATATTGCAGGCTTCACTGAACGTAATCCTAGCTTTTCATAAGGAAGCTCACACTTTATAAGATTTGTTTATCTGTATGGAATGATACTCTGTTATCATGTGGAAAAATTCTGCAAATCACTTAAAGGTAATTGATTACTGGGTAATATTTACAACCACTTTGAGAGCAGTTTGGAGCTGATTATTGCTGTTTCTATTTCTTTTCTTTGGCAACTGATGTCTAGAAAAGTTAGGAAGTCCTAACTGGATTGTGGAATTAAACCCTGGTCTCTGGCTCTAAATCCAGTGCTATTTTGTGTACTTAAAAGATAATCATGAATTAGTAAATCTAAGAAGCATAGATACTTTCCTTAAGACTGCAGGAGAGAATTAATACCCTGATCTTCTTTCCTACCTCTGATTATATGGGGGAAGGAAACTGTGACTTCTTGGCCTCGCCGGTTGTGATTCTGACACCAACTACCCCCGGCTAGTGCACACCTCACAGGTTAAGGGCACTGTCCCCCACAGGACTGCCCTCACCTCAGACACCAGCTGCAACTTGGGGGTTGCCAGGCCACCCACACTTCTGACCAACTGGCTATACATTTGGGGTTCCCATCACCCTCTCAAGTTGGATAATTTACTAGTACGACTCCTAGAACTCAGGAAAGCGCCATACTTAATGATTACAGTTTTATTATAGCAAAAAGGATACAAATAAGAAGAAGCCAAAAGAAGAGATGCACAGGGCAGAGTCTACGAGGGTCTCAAATGCCAAGCTCCTGTGTCCTCTCTGCACAGAGTCGGCACCCATCACCCTCCTGGCACATCAGTGTGTACTACCAGTCAGGAAAGCTCACCTAAGCGTCAGTATTGGGGTTTTATTGGGGTTTCACTGCCGAAGCTAATTGATGGACTCACTGCCCCCGTGATTGTACTCAGTCCCCAGCTTTCTCCCCTCCCGGAGGTGGAATGGTGTCACCTGGTCAAAGCCCGGCCCTCTGATCACGTGGGTGGTCTTTCTGGCCCACCTTAAGACTCCCTCGTCATCTCCTTAGCATAAATCAGCGGGTGTGGTCAGAGGCCACACGGGAACTTCTAAGGCTGTCCAGGTTCCAGGAGCCAGGGGAACAGGCAGCCCTCTCTCTGAAGAATAAATTCTTTACTATACCTTCTCCTACTGGGTGCTGGTGCCAGACACAGTGTCACACATTGTGTCGTTTTAACTCTCAGAGCAACCACATGTGGTGGGTATTATTATCTCCATCTTTTACAGACAGGGAAACGGAATCTCACTTTAAGGAAATTGCCCAAAGTCACAATTTCAATTTCAATTGCGAAAGGATTCAAATATCAAATCCGGGTCAAACAAAGCCCATGCTTGTTTAACCTGCTTTGTACTATCTCCATTATTATTAATATTATTATTATTGTTGTTGTTGTAATATTGACATCTGTTAGTTAAATTTCATAGATGGGATATCAGAAACAAGAAGAGTTAAAATTCACAGATAACTGTCAACTCTTATTTTAGCTTTCCTCCCAGATCTTTAATTAGAAAATTAGATCTGTTGGGTTGCCAGATTGGCTGGTTTGAAATTTCCTGCTTCTCTCTGGCCTTTTCTCTGCTGAAAGGTGAATGTAGGGAGACTTGAATATTCACACCAGGCAATCAATACGTTTCTGTATAATCAGGATTTGCTTTTATATATATGCTAATGTTTAAAAGAGTAAATTTCAGAGTTCATACTTTTACATGTTAAATAGGAAATCCATAGCATCACTCAGAAGTAAAGTTGTATTTTTTCGTCATGGAAGTTCAGGGTGAATATTTTTATCATCATAACAAACTAACATTTCCTATTTCTTTCCCTAAGCATAGCTGCATCATGTCACAAATGTGCCAGAGAAATGCTAAACCCTTTTGTTCCTTTTAAATGAATATCAATATGAGCGGATGGAAAGGTTACTGAGCAACTGCTGGCATCAAAAAGAGAGAAAAAGAACCAGAATCTAATCTCCTTTTATTGTAAAGTATTTTTATTCTGGGTTTATAATATATAAAAGTAGCATCTTTTACAGATTATTCCAAGATAGCTTTAGAATGGTATTTCTTTGTAAATTCCATCAAATTAATTGCTTTAAAACTCAAAAGATCATAACAGAATTGAATATAGTAAAGGACAAGTAACAGACTTTTAAGAAATCACCTTATCTGAAAACTGACGTTCATATGTGCCCTTTTTAGAAAGCTACTTTTAGTAACTGTTAGGAAACAGTGCATGGTACATTATCAAAACATAATTAAAATATAGGGTACCTCTGATTGTATAAATATCCAGCTTATGCAGCGAATTCATATAAACAAATGTTCACTGCTGCTCTCATACCCCGCTCAGGATCCCTAATACGCTGTGATATGAAGTAAAGTGGGTTCAGTAATAGAAGAAAGGCTGATGTGATGAAGTGAAGTTACAGCATTAGGGAGCTAACTGTAGGGTGGTGAGGTGGAAAATCATGGGCATTGGATTTAAAAATTGGTTTGACTGCTGTGGTAGATTGAATTATATACCCGCCCCCAAGGACATGTTCTTCATCTTAATCCACGTTCCCGTGGGTGTGAACCCGTTTGTGAAAAGGGCTAGGTGTGGACTCATCTGTGGAGAGGATCTTCTGAGAACCCATTTAGGTGGGCCTTCGTCTGTACGCCTGGAGGGCTTGTGAAAAGGCAGAAGCCACGTGAACACTGGAAGAGAGCAAGGACGTCGCCACGTGACGGGAGGCAGAGCTGATGGCCATGGAACCCCAGCGATCGTGGCAAGACAGCACCAGAGTGATACAGACCCCAGGGAAAGCACAGCTTTCTGACACCTTGATGTTGGACTTCTGGCCTCCAAAACCGTGAGACAGTAAATTCCTGTGGTGAAGCCAACCAGGGTGTGGTACTTGTCACAGCAGCCTGGCAAAGGAAGACAACTGACTATGAGCTTATGAGCTTAAGCAAGTAGCTTAACCTCCCTGAGCCTTGGTTTCTGAATCTATGAAATAAGAGCAATAATAGAATAACATTACTGAAAGGATTAAATGAGATGATATACATGTAACCCTGTTGAAGCCACCACCATGCGGTTCAGTCCCAGAGCAGTGCCACAGTTAAAGAAACACAGACTCTATCGGCAAAGTATCATGGAAAAGCAATCCCAATTTTCATTCAGCTTTCTCAACAATAGAGAATCCAGTTTATAACCAATTGCAGTATTTCTCGTAGTTGCTTGCTCTTCTACCTAGTTCTCTGGAGTTGCGGCATTTTCTATACTGCCAAAGAACATCCTCTAAGCCTCCTTTCTTTCTCTGTCACTCCCACCCCACTCCCCACATAGCCATTGCATTTCTTTATTACAAAGGTGACAACCTCTTTGGAAAGTTCTTTCTCTTCAACTCCAGTCTCTCAGATCCTATTTTCCTCTGGCCATTCTGCATCACAAAATAGAGAGACCATTCTGAGAAAAACCAGTGGCTTGTTTGGCAGGGGATGGGGTAGGGTGGGGCATGAAGGTTGGCAGGAAAGGGGGTTTTAATTAAACCAGAAATTATAGGCTTTTCCTTATTAATATGGGAGGATAATGTGGTAGAAAATCTGCCAGCACTTCCATGTGGTCATTTTTTACCCCATGATATATGTCAGGAAAATAGCAGTGTCTAGTACAAAGTAAAATCTCAATATTTGTTAGTCCTCTCTGCCAGCCAACATCAGTTTGTGATAGCTATTGCTGAGTAACAAACTATTCCAAAACTAATTGGATTAAAACAAGAGTTATTGTTATTTTTCATGGTTCAGTGTTTCACTGAGCTCAGGTGGCCACTTCTCACTTGGGGCCTCTCACATGATAGCAGGCAGATGGCAGCTAGAGCTGGAGGCATCTGGAAGCTCAGGTGGACAGTCTGGAGCCTCCTGGGGTGGATGGAAGAGCGGGAGGCTGGCCAGGGAACTCTCCACATGGCTTCTCTACGTGCCTGGTCTGGGCTTCCTCGCAGTGTGGCAGCCTCAGGGGAATCAGACTTCCTGTGGCTGCCTTCCTGTGAGGATTTCAGGACACCAAGTGGAAGCTGCAAGGCTCCTGGTGAAGTAGCCTCAGAAGCCACACAGCATCGGGGGCCGTCTTTTCAACTCACCCCAAAATACACCCCCCTGTTTTGGAAATTTAGAAATGTTTTGCTATACCCTATAGTTAATTTTACTGAAGGAGAGGGAGCCTGGGTCAAATTGGCCGTCTCCTACTCTCGAGCCAACAAAAGTTCAGAATGAAGACAGCCAGTCCCTTCCTCCTTGGAACGGCAGTGCGGAACAGAGGTTAAAGTGGGCTCTGCCATACTGATGTCTGCCTATTCTGAGCTGGAGAAAAAGAAATAGTGTGTCACTTACCTAGACCATTAAGGTCCTCATTCTAAACCAGGAGAGTAATTTAACCCTCCTTGACTGACCTGGGTCCCCGGGCTCCCTTGACCTTTCTGTGACCCCTCATGCCTCTGTCCTAAGACTTAGCAGGTGATTCTTGGCCTCTCAAGTGACCCAGGGTCATGAGGAAATCAAACATAGCCATGAAGGCATGGGCCTAGGTTGATTCCTGGCTCAACCACATTTTCAATATTGGATTAAACCATATAAAATTGCAGGTATGCAACTTTTAAAAATTTAACTGTTTTTAAAAAGATTTATATTTTTATTTATTTATCCCCCCTTGCTGCTTGCGCTCGCTGTGTCCATCTGCCATGCGCCTTTCTGTGTCTACCTGTCTCCCTCTGTTGCGTCGTCTTGCTGTGCCAGCTCACTGTGCCGCACGGGAGCTCCTTCACCAGAAGGCCCTGGGGATCGAACCTGGGGCCTCCCATATGGTAAACGGGAGCCCATCCAATTAAGCCACAGCCGCTTCCCAAAACTGAACTTTTTATTTTGAGATAATTGTAGATTCATATGCAATTGTAAGAAATAATAAGAGAGATCCTATGTGTCCTTTACTTAGTTTCTACCAAGGGTAGCATCTTGCAAAACTATAGTACAACATCACAACCAGGACATTGACAATGAAAGAGCCAAGATACAGAACGTTTCCATCAACACAGGATCCCTCCTGTTGCCCTTTTATTGCCACACCCACTGCTCTCCTCCCTGGCAACCACTGTTC
>JAQZBX010105692.1:0-10826 GCA_029593785.1 Cabassous unicinctus
CATACTTTGATACTTTGATGGGATGAAGATGATCATCTACCATTCTATTTGTCAAACACAAAGACTGGTAAATACTCTCTGCAGCCTCTAAAATTTTACATTCAAAGGATCTATCATTCAGTCAAAAAATTGTAGCCACAACAAAAGACCAGGACATATGATCAAGAGGCAATGAAAAAAAGTGTATAAAAACCCAATGATTGCCCAGATATTCAGGAGCCTGGCAAGAACTTTGCAATCTTTATGAATAGTGCTTTCTTATATCTGAAGAGAAAGTGAAAAAATATATGCACATGTGAATCATTTACCAGAGATTTACAAATGCAGCAAAAATCTAATATTTTTAATTAATTAATTTTAATAGAAAAGTAGACACATTTGGAAGACAAAATACACAGAAAATATACCCATTAAAATATAGAGGGAATTTTTTTTAAATAAGAGAAGTTGTGGGTTTATAGAACAATCATGCATAAAATACAGGATTCCTATATACCACTGTGTTATTAACACCTTGCATTGGTGTGGCACATTTGTTACAATTGATCAAACAATATTTTTATAATTCTATTAACTAACTAGAGACCGTGGTTTACTCAAGGGTTCACTGTTTGTTTGTACAGTCCTGTGTGTTCTTTTTAAAAATTTCATTCTAGTAATACCATTGTAATGCAACCTAGGATTTGCCCTTTTTAAACTACATTTAAATATATAATTCAGTGCTATTAATTACAATATTGTTCTACCATCACCACCATCCATCTATCCATTACTAAAACATTTCTATCAACCAAAATAGAAACTCTGTACAATTGAAGCATTAACTTCTTATTCCCTACTCCCACCTTTCCCTCTTTTAGCCTATATTCTAGTTCCCGACGCTAGGAATTTGCTTATTCTAATTATTTCATAACAGTAAGGTCATATAATATTTGTCTTTTTGTGTCTGTCTTACTTCACTCAGCATAATGTCTTCAAGGTTCATCCATGTTGTTGCATGTAGTAGAAATTCATTCCTTTTTACGGCTGAACATTATTCCACTGTACATATATACAAAATTTTATTTATCCATTTATTGATTGGTAAAAACTGGGTTGCTTCCATATTTTGACAATTGTGAATAATGCCACTTCAAACATTGGAGTACAAATATCTGGTCAAGTCCCTACTTTCAATTCTTTGGAGTATATAAACACAAGTGACTTTGCTGGGTCATGTAGTAATTAATTCTATATTTAACTATATGAGGAACTGCCAAAACTATTCCACAGCAACTGAATCATTTCACATTCCCAACAATGCACAGGTGTTCCTATTTCTCTAAATCCTCTCCAAAATTGTAATATTCCATTTTTAAAAATATTAGCCATTCTTCTGGGTATGAAATGGTACCTCATTGTGATTTTGGTTTGCATTTCTCTGGAGACTAAAGATGTTGAGCATTTTTTCATGTGATTTTTGGCCTTTTGTATATCTTCTTTGGAGAAATGTCTATTCAACTCTTTTGCCCATTTTATAATTGGGTTGTTTGTGTTTTTGTTGTTGAGCTGTAGAATTTCTTTGTATGTTCTGGATATTAAACCCTTATTGGATATATGTTTTCCAAATATTTTGCCCCATTGTGTAGGTTGTCCTATTATTTTCATTATAAAGTCCTTTGATGAAAAAAAGTTTTAAACTTTAATGAAGATATACTTATCTATTTCTTCTTTTATTGCTTGTGTTTTGGTTGTAAAGTCTAATAAACCATAGCCTGGTTCGAGGCCCTGAAAATGCTCCCCTAAGTTTTCTTCTAGGACTTTTATAGTTCCATTTTTTATATTTAATTCTTTGACACATTTTGAGATGATTTCTGTATTTGGTGTGTGGTAGGGCTTCATCTTCATTCTTTTGCATATGGACACCCAGTTTTTTAAACCGGGACCATTTGTTGAAAAGATTATTCTTCCCCAATTCATTGGACTTCGTACCCTTGTCAAAAATCAGTTGGTCTTAAACCTAAGGGTTCATTTGTAAACTGTCAATTCAATTCCATTGGTTGTCCTTGTGCGTTTACCATACTGTTTTGGTTACTATGGCTTTGTAATGTTTTTTAAAAATTATTTTTATATCAATGTAACAAATTACTCAGTTAACAAAAGATAACTACAATAAAAATAAATCTATTTTAGTCAGCAGTTACACTTCCCCCTTATTTTTGTTTACTCTCAATCTTGAAGGATTTGGGATGATGTTCACTCTGAATGCTTCAGATTAAGAAGGGACATAGCTATTATGGGGCAGATGAATGGAATTGTTTTGTTTGCAGTTGAAGATATTCCTTGTTTTCAAATGGGGCTGGTCCATCATCATTTTGTTAGTTGTCCAGGGCAGACCCAAAGAACTGGAGAGTGGGAGTTGCTCACATACCTGCTGGCTTTCAGGGATCAACTGGTATAGGAACAATGTGGAGGCGTTAAGTCTCTGTGAGATAAACTGTTAAGTAATCTAAAAATTATAGGTTCAAATAAAAGAAGTAGAGAGTCATGATTAGGGGATTTATGAATGAGTATAACTATGTTATATTGGGTAAACCACTTTTCATATATTCCCAGATAAAGCCAGCCAAGGGGATGTTGATTTCACATAGACTTGTGGTTTGTCTATGTGTCTAGATATACCTATGGCCCTCAGGAGCACTTTTGTTTGAGGCTGTTTACTTTGGCAATTTGTGTAATCTAGCTGAAGCCTGCATAAGGGTAAGCTGCAATATGATTTTAAGATTGGAGAGTGTGAGTCTTCCAAATTCATTCCTTTTTTTCAAGATGGCTTTGGCTATTCGGGGCCCTTTACCATTCCATATAAATTTGATCATTGGCTTTTCCATTTCTGCAAAGAAGATTGTTGGAGTTTTGATTGGGATTTGTTGAATCTGATAAATGCTTTGGGTAGAATTTACATCTCAAGAATTTGTCTTTCAATCCATGAACAGATAATATCCTACCATTTATTTACGCTTTCTTTGATTTCACTTAGCAATGTTTTTTCAGTTTTCTATATACAAGTTCTTTACATCTGTATTAGTTAGCCAAATAGGTGCTGATGCAAATTACCAGAAATCTGTTGGCACTTACAAAAGGGTATTTACTTGGGGTAGAAGCTTTCAGCTACCAGGCCACAAAGAATAAGTTACTTCCCTCACCAAATTTCATTGCTGTGTGTTGGAGCAAGATGGCTGCCAATGTCTGCCAGGGTTCAGGCTTTTTGGGTTCCTTTCTTCCCCGGGCTTGCCTCTCTCTGGGCTCAGGTTTGCTTCACTCTACAAGGCCAGCTGTAGACTATTAAGTGAACAGCTCTTCCCTTTTCCTGGAGCCGTCTCTTCTTCCTCACTACCAAGCTCCTCTGTGTGCTTACTTCTCCAGACTCCAGCATTAAAACTCAGCATCAGAACTCCAACCTCAAAACTCAAACTAACTCCTCTGCTCTGCCATGTAGTTTTATCTCTGAGTCCTCACCCACAAAGGATATGTCCTATGGATGTGGCCCAATCAAAGCTCTAATCATTTAATCATACCCAGAGGAACAGACCAGTTTACAAGCATAATCCAATATCTATTTTTGGAATTCATAACTATATCAAACTGCCACAACATCCTTGGTTAGATTTACTTATGCCTAGATAATTTTTTCTTTTAGATGCTACAGTAAATGGGATGTTTCTATTGATTTCTTAGAAACACTACTTATTGTTGTGTAGTGATCTTCTACTCCATCGCTTTCCTGAATTCATATATTAGCTCTAGGAGATTTGCTGTGGATTTTTCAGGATTTTGTGTATATTGTGACATGTCATCTGCAAATAGGGAAAATTTCACTTCTTCCTTTCCAACTTGGATGCCTTTTCTTTCTTTTTCTTGCTTAATTTACCTAGCTAAACTTTCTGGTAAATGTTTCATAACGCTGGTGACAGTGGGCATCCTTGTTTTGTTCCTGATATTAGATGGAAATCTTTCAGTCTTTCACCATTGAACATTATGTTAGTTGAGGGTTTTTCATACATGTCTTTTATCAGGTTGAGAAAGTTTCCTTCTATTCCTACTTTTCTAAATGTTTTTATTAAGGTTTGTTAGACTTTGTCAAATATCTTTCTCTGCATCAATTGAGAAGATCATGAGGTTGTTTTTTTTCCTTTGTTCTCTTAATATGGTGCATTACATGAATTGATTTTCTTATGTTTAACCACTCTTGCATACCTGGGATAAGTCCCACTTGATCATGGTGTACAATTCTTTTGATCTGTTGTTGGATTCAGTTTGCTAGCATTGTGGAGTATTTTTGCTTCTATATTCAAAGGAATATTGGGCTGTAATTTTCTTTTTTGTGATATCTTTATCTGGCTTTGGTATGAGGGTGACATTTTTCTCATAGAATGAGTTAGAAAATATTCTCTCTTTTCCAACTTTTTTGAAAGACCTGAGCAGGTTTATTTCTAATTCTTCTTATAATGTTTTATAAAATTCCCCTGTAAAGCCATCTTGTCCTTGGCTTTTCCTTGTTGGGAAGTTTTGATTACTGATTCAAAGTCTACTAGTTATTAATTTTTTGAAATTTCCTTCTTGAATCAGTGTAGGCAGTTTGTGTGTTTCTAGGATTTTGTCCATTTCTTCTGGGTTGTCTAATTTTTTGGTGTATGATTGTTCATAGTATTCTATTATAGATCTTTATATTTGTGTGAGGTTGGTAGAACCCCTATTTCTGACTTTATTTCTTTGTGTCCTCTCTCTTTTTTCTTTGTTAGTCTTGTTAAAGGTTTGCAATTTCACTGTTTTTTTTCAAAAGACCAATTTTTGGTTTTGTTGATTAACTGTATTATTTTTTTTTCTCTATTTCATTTATTTCCACTGCAATTTTTATTATTTCCATCATTTTGCTTACTTTGGGTTTATTCTGGTCTCCTTTTCCTAGATTTCCAGTTTTGAGGTTAGATCTCTGATTTGAGATTTTCTTCTTTTCTAACGTAAGCATTTAGAGCTATAAAATTTCCATCTTAGCACTGCCTTTGTTACATCACAAATGTATTGGTATGTGGTGTTTTCATTTTCATTTATTTCACAATATCTCTTAATTTCCCTTGTGATTTCTTCTTTGACATATTGGTTATTAGAGAAGATATTGTTTAATTTCCACATATTCTTGAATTTTCCATTTCTTCCTCGGTTTTTGATATCTAGCTTCATGCCATGGTTTGCTTGAATTTTTTTTCAATTAAGTGTAACAAAATTTAATCTGTAATCCTATTAGTTCTCTACATATATTAGGAAAAAGGATTAAGATAGCTTAGCAATTGATTTAAATTAGGTGATCTGTAGTGTTCTATAAATATCAGTTGGATAAGAGAGGGAAAATTTCCCAGTTTATTTTATGAGGCCAAGATTATCCTGATATAAAACCAGACAAATAGGTTAAGATGGTACATTGGTATATTTTGCATTCAGATCTCTTTGTTATTTCTGAATTTTACTTTTTTTTTTTTTGGCTTTTGTGAACATTTAAAATTTTTAAAAAAATATTTAGATTAGATAAATGTTACATAAAAAAATATAAGGGATTCCCATATGCCCCACTCCCTACCCATCCCACACTTTCTCACATTAACAACATCCTTCATTAGTGTGGTACATTTGTTACAATTAATGAACACATTGGAGCATTGCCACTAAGTATGGATTATAGTTTATGTTATAGTTTACACTCTATTCCACACAATTTTGTAAGTTATGACAAAATATATAAAGGCCTGTATCCATCATTTCAATGTCATTCCAGACAATTCCAATGTCCTGAAAATGCCCCCATATGACATTTTTCCCTCTCTCTCCCTTGAGAACCTCCCGTGGCCTCTGCCTCCACCTCTATGATAAAAGTTCTTCCATTGATAGAATAACAATAAGTCTGTAGTAGAATAACAGTACATCTACTCTAGTCATCCATTCTTTCCCCAATTCTGAGTATTCTGGGATGGTGATGCCCACTCTGCCTCTAATTGAGAGGGGGCTTAGATTCCATGGGGCAGATGGATGGAACTATCTTGATTAGTAATGCATTGACTCAATAAATCACATTAGGAATAATTGATATCTTAACAATATTGAATTTAACTTTCCATTAATTTAGACCTTCTTTTATTTCTTTCAATAGTGTTTGTAGTGTTCCACATGAAGATCCTGTACAAATTTTAGAATTCGCATTTAAATATTTCGTGGTTTTGATGCTATTGAAAATACAATTGCTAAAAAAAAAAAAAAAATACAATTGCTTTTTATTTCAAATTCCAATTCTTCCTTGTAGTACATGCTAAAGTAATTTATTTTGAATATTGACCTAGTATTCATTTCTCTTGCTATTCTTGTTTATTATTTAAATGAGTTTTTTTGTAAAGATTCTTTGGAATCTTTTACATAGATGATTATATTATATGGGAATTAAGTTGGTTGTAATTATTTCTTTTCCAAACAATAGAACTTTTTTTTAATTTTTTTATTTTATTTTTTGAAATAGCTATTGTTTCCAGTACAACGCTGGATAAGGGTGGTGGGCAAGGATATCTTTGCCTGTCTCCTCATCCTAGGGAAAAACTATCTAATCTTTCACCATTAAGTCTGATGTTATCTATAGCATATTGTAGATTTTTTTTTTTTTAACTATCAAACAAGGACCCCTCTATTCTTAATTTGCTGAGAGTTTATGTCATGAAAAAATGTTACACTTTATCAAATGCTTTTGCATGACAGTTGATATGATTATATGATTTTTCTTTTTTCACCTGTTGATGTGGTAGATTGCACTAATTGATGTTTGAATGTTGAACTAGTCCCGCACATCTAGAATACATCCCATTTGGTCATGGTATACAGTTCTATTCATACAAGTTGCACTGTATTTGCCAAAATTTTGTTGAAGGTTTTTACATCTATATTCATGAGAGATATTGATGGTATTGGATAATGTTGGGCATATAGAATGGCTTAAGAAGGAGGTGCTCCCTCTGCTTCAACAGATTTTGGTGAATTTGTGTGTTTTCCTTAAATTTTTGGTAGAATTTACAAGTGACACCTGGCACTGGTACTTTTTAAGCCCCTTCCCCACCACCCCAAAAGCTACTATTTATTGATTAAACTCCTTTAACATATATAGTGTTACTCAGGTTATCTATTTCTCTTTGTATGCACTTTGGTAATTTGTTTTTTTCTAGGAATTGGCACAATTAATCTGTGTTATCAGATTTGTGAACATATTGTTTTCATAGTTTTCCTTTAATATCTTTAGTGCCCATCAGATCAGTAGTAACGATTCCTCTTTCATTTTAACATTAATAATTTTTGTCTTCTCTCTTTTTTGTTGGTTAGCTTAGCTAAAGGTTTATCAACTTCAGTCATATTTTCAAAGAATTAGCTTTTGGTTGCATTGATTTTGTTTATTGTCCTATTTTCAATTCACTGATTTCTGTTCTAATTTTTATTATTTCTTTTTGCTGCATGCTTCAGGCTCTTTTTTCTATAGTTTCCTAGGTTGGAGTTTAGGATATTGATTGGAGATCTTTTTATTCATTTCATGCTTAATTTTTTCTTGCAAAACACTGTGTAGCTACATACCACAATTTTCTTTTAACTTTTTATTTCAAACTAACAGGATATTTGCAAAAAGAATACAAACCCCACGCAGAACTTCAATATACCCCACCCCCAGATACCTTGATCCATCACTTTTAACATTTTGCTATATTTGCCATCACATTCTATGTATCTATCTGTCTATTTTCTGAGAACTGGAGAATAAGTTGCACATATCATAATCTGCACATTTTTAACAAATTAAGATATTCACTTATGTAATCATATTAAGGACAATTACCAAGTTCAAGATATTTAACATTGATATATAATAGGGATTCTTAACCTTTATGTTCCACGGGTCCTTCTGCCAGTCAGGTGAAAACCACGGATCCCTTCTCAGAATGTAACGGCAGATAGTTTTATCACACTCAACATCAGCATGTCTTAAAATTAAATTTTAGGATTATTCAAAATTACATTTTACAACTTTCCCATAATTTTTTAATACTTGATAACTTAACATAGTTCAACATCTGTTCAAATGGACATTTTTGGCAAACACTTAAAAATTCGAGTTTTCCCACAGCATCATAAGACCATCTCTGCCATCCTTACCAACATTTTTGCAGGCTTTTATCCACTGCACTCAGAACACGCTATATCAAAATAAAAATCACACTAATCCCACACTATACTGTGTATTATTTAATAAATATGTCACACTGGCACCAACACGTCCCCACAAAACTAATGTTTCTTATAATTTTCATTTCAAGCTCATGGACCTCTGAATCTCGTGGACCCCTGGTTAAGAACCCCTGATATAAAATTTACATTCTATGTTCCAAATTTTTCTTGAGTCTCAATAATTTCTGTTTAAGCTTTTTCTCCTCCACTTTTAGATCACATCCAATATCATATATTGCATTTAATTGTCATTATCTTTAGTATCTCTTTGTTTTTAATTGTAGAAACTTATGTACAACAGAAATCTTCCCATCCCTGCCCATCTCAAGCACACCATACAGTGGGAAAATCAAATTAACAATGTTGCAATACCTTTACCACCATCCATTACTATAAATTTCCCTTCACCCCAAACAGAAACCCCATACTCATTTTGTATTAACTTCCCAATACCCATTCTTCCTATTCCTGTTAATTTGCATTCTACTTTCTGTTGTTAGTGTTTGTATATTCTCTGTTATTTTCTCTGTCCTTACTATGGGGCTGAAATTTAACATCCTAAATGTAGAATAATCTCATTTGATTTGATACCAATTTAACAACTTCAATAGCATACATAAATTATATTCCTATACCCCTCTGTCTCTCCACCTTTATGTAGTGTATTGTCACATATTACACGTGTCTATATAATGAGGCCAAAAGCATTGATTTGTCATTACATTTTTTGCATTTGCCTTTTAGAACCTGTAAGAAGTAAACCTTTCTTACAAGGTTGCTTTAGTGGTGGTGAAGCCCCTGAGCTTTTTTAATCTAGGAATGCCTTTTTCCCCCCTCAGTTTTGAAAGATAGTTTTGTCAGATACAGAATCTTGACTGGCAATATTTGCTTTCAGCACTTTAAATATGTCACCCCACTGCATTCTTGTCTCCTTGGTTTCTGTTGAGAAATTAGCACTTAATCTCATTGAGGCTCCTTTGTATGTGGCATTCTGCTTTTCTTTTGCAGCTTTCAGATTTCTCTCTTTACCTTTAACATTCAACAAGGTGTGGGTCTATTTGGGTTTATTTTGTTTTGGAGTTCATTGAACATATTGGATGTGTATATTCAAGTCTTTTGTTAGATTTGGGAAGTTTTCAGCCATTATTTCTTTGAATATTCTATAAACCCCTTTTTTTCTTTCTTCTCCTTCTAGAACTCCCACAATGAATGTATTGGCATGCTCCATTGTGTCCCACAAATTCCTTGTGCTCTGCTTACTTTCTTCATTCTTTCCTCCTTCTGCTTCTCAGACTGAGTGATTTCAATGGTCTTATTTTAAAATTCACTGATTCTTTCTTCTGCCAGCCCCAACCTGCTGTTGAATCCTTGTATGGAATTTTTAATTTCTGCTACTGTGGTCTTCAGTTCTGTTAGGTTCCTTTTCATAATTTCCATCTCCCTATTGATAGTCTGTTTGTGTTCATCTATCATTTCCCTGATTTCTTTAGTACTTAGTCTATATTTTCCATTAGCTCTTTGAGCAAATTGAGTTCCATTTTTTTAAAAGTATTTGTCTGGAATGTTCCAGGTCTGATCCTCCTAATCGATAGTTTCTAAAGATTTAACCTACTCCTTTTCCTGGGTTGTCACTTCTTGTTTCTTTGTATGTTTTGTAATCTTTTCTTGAAACCTCAGCATTCTGATATTTTAGTGTGTGACTGATCAAATCTAGACTGCAGCATCTGCTCTTTATTTTTTAATTTAGGTAGTCTTACAACTAAACTTTCCTTGAAAGTCAGCAGCTAACAACAACAACAAAAATTAAATACAAAAAACATAGGAAAAAAAGAATTAAACATCTTTCCAGTTTTTCCAGATTGATTTGTACAGATGCTCTTCTCAGGGCTCATTCCTACAATGATATTAGAAAGTCATTCTAGGATTAAGTGTAGGGGTCTCCCTGGTCCTTTCTGTGCATGCCACTTGTCTTAGGCATGTGCATGTTTGTGGCGGCCATCAACAGAGGTGCTTAGCTCTCGTCAATACCAAAAACGTGACAAGGTCCGTGGCTGGTCAAGGAGGGATCAAGGATACCCGACTTGCAGAGGAGAGCTAAGCACTTCAAGACTTGGAGCCTAATTTCACCCTGTTTATACTTTTACAAAGGCCATTTTTTGAGCTCCTTGAGAAATATGCCTCATTGGGCGCTGGACTGGTTAGTCAATAACGGGCAACAGGACCCTCCCTCTCTCCCTCTCTCTGCGGCAAAGCCACAGGGTCAACCTAAGACAGGGGCCTGGCCAATTGCTGCCATGGTTTCCAATGACAGGTAAGACCCAGCTGCCGTTTAGCACGGTCCTGACCTAAAACAGGCAACTGGACCTCCCCTCTCTCTGCGGCAAAGCCGCTGGGTCAACCTAAGACAGGGGCCTGGCCAATTGCTGCCATGGTTTCCAACGACGGGTAAGACCCAGCTGCCGTTTAGCACGGTCCTGACCTAAAACAGGCACAGTCCCCCCAAATATCATTGAGGCCTCTATTTCCCCCAGCGGGTTAATCATAAT
>JAQZBX010105693.1:0-10833 GCA_029593785.1 Cabassous unicinctus
CACTGGTGGGGGGTGTCAGTGGTGGTGGGGTGTGTGTGGAGGGGAACACCTGGGGCATACCTCAAGTGATCATGGGATGTTGTCTCAGTGAGTGGAAACCCACACAATAACTGAAAGAATACTGAATTCCCATCCTGGGAAGGCAAGCTACATTCTCTAATAGTGTGGCAAGAATCCCCCAAGTTCATGGACAGTACCTACTAAAGGAGAACTGTATAAAGTACCAGGCACTTGATATTGCTGATTGTACTTATGAACCTTTTCTTGTGAAATTGAAACTCAGCCTAGTATTATATATTGCCTAAGAGTTATCTCCTGAAAGCCACCTTGTTGCTCAAATATGACCTCTGTTTAAGCCAATCTCAGCATATAAATGCACTACATTCTACACAGCATGGGACATGACTCCCAGAGAGGGATTATTACCTAGCACCAACTAGTGATGAATCTGGAAAAAGAACTTGAGCAAAAGGGAGAAATTTTAAATCCAAATGAGTTTTTATGGCTAAGAGACTTCCAAGTCAGTTGGTAGGTTATTCCAGAGGTTATGCTTATGCATGTCTCAGCAGGATTGCATAGACTGCCATAATAAACAGTGCCTCAAACAACAGGGCTTCTAAGAGCTCTAGAGACATCTAGACACTATACACAGGGCAGAGGATCTCAGGAATTTGGCACCCTGTGAACAGCCCTTACTTTGGAGTATATGCTCCCCAATTCCCCAGAGTTAGACTCATTTATAATTTCCCTACATGTGGCTCATCTGCCCCATTTATTTGAACCTATAACTAGCACTATGCTTGTTAAATATATGTTCCAGAGACGTAAATCTTCAGTCTGTTCACTTGCCAGCTGAGCCTGGAATCTCAGCAGAGTTGCAACACCTACTCACCAGCTCATTAGACTCACCCAGGACAACTAACAAAAGGATATGGTAGACATGGCCCATCATAGGATGTGGAGAATATCTGCAATTGCAAGCAATGCATTTCCATCCATCTGCCTCATGGGATCTAAGCCCTCTCTCAATCAGAGGCAGGGTGGGCATCACTAAACAAAAATCCTCAAGATTGAGGGCTGAACAAACATAAGAGAGAAAGCAACTATGGAGTAAAGTACACATTACTGTTCTAACAATGGAATAACTTGTATCACTGATATAAGGGCAGTGACCACTAGAGATTCTGAGGGGAGGTAGAGGGAAGAATAAGTGCAACATGGGAGCATTCTTGGGATGTTTGTATTGCCCTACATGTCATTGCAATGATGGATACAAGCCATTATACATTTTGTCAAAACCTATAAAATTGTGTGGGGAAAAGTGTAAACTATAATGTAAACTATAGTCTTTGGCTAGTACAATGCTTCAATATATGCTCATCAATTGTAACAAATGTACTAATGAAAGATGTTGTTAATGTGGGAATATCTGGGAAAGGGAAAGGGTGGGGTATATGGGAATCCTCTATATTTTTTACATAAGATTTATGTACTCTAAAGCTTCTTTGAAATAAAACTTAAAAAAAAAAAAGAAGGAAGCCTAAGACAATAAGAGCATTGGTTTAGGAATTGGCTTAGGAAAAGACACATGACATGGATTTGAAAACCCTGACTTTTTGTTGTGCCAAATTTGATTCCTCGGGTTCAGTAACTGTAATTCTTAAGACTCCATTAATTTAATAAAATATTAGAATGAATTGAATGAATTCTCTTTGGAAATAAAAGAAAGGTTCAAATCATTGGCTTAAACTGATGGGGAAATATTTTACACAAATAGCTACAAATAAATGCATTTTCATTCAAAGAAAAAAGATCTTGAAGATGTTTCCCTACATTTTCTTCTAGGAGTTTTATTGTTGTTGCTTTTATATTTTGGACATTGGTCAATTTTGAGTTAAATTTTGTATAAGATGTGAAATAGGGGCCCTCTTTCTTTATTTTGGATATGGCTACACAGTTCTCCCAACACCATTTGTTGAATAGACTGTTGTGGCCTAGCTGGGTGTATCTAATAGCCTTGCCAAAAATCACCTGACTGTAGATGTGATGTACCAATTTGTCTGTCTTTATGCCAGTACCATGCTGTTTTTACCACTATAGCTAAGTAATATGCTTTAAAGTCAGGAAGTGAGAGTCTGTCAACTTCTTTCTTGTTTTTAAAGACTTTTTTGCCCATTCTAAGCCCCTTATCCTTCCAAATAAATTTGATATTTGGCTTTTCCATTTTGTCAAAAAAAAAAAAGCTTTGGCATTTTGGGGGGGAATGCATTGAATTTGTAAATCAATTTGTGTAGAATGGGCATCTTAATTATATTCAGTCTTCCAATCCATGAACACAGAATGTCCTACCATTTAAGACTTTTTGGTTTCTTTTAGCAAAGCTTTGTAGTTTTCTGAATACAGGTCTTTTATGTACTTGGTTAAGTTTATTCATAAATATTTGATTATTTTAATTGCTATTATAAATTGAATTTTTTATTTCCTCCTCAGATTACACATCAGTATTGTATAGAAACACTATTGATTTGTATATGTCAATCTTGTATCCCACAACTTTGCTGAACTTGTCTATTAATTCTAGTAGCTTTTGGTGGTTTTGATAGAATTTCTAGATATAGGATCATGTTATTAGTGAATAGTGAAAACTTTACATCTTTCATTCATATTTGGATGTCTTTTATTTCTTTAGCCTTCTTGCTCTAGCTAGAGCGACTAGAACATTATTGAATAATAATTGTGGCAGTGAGTATTGTTCCTGATATCAGTGGGAAAGATTTCAGTCTTTCACCATTGAAAGCAATCCTAGTTGTAGGTTATTCATATATGCACTTTACCATATTGAGAAAGTTTCCTTCTATTCCTATCTTTTGGAGTGTTTTTAACAAGAAATAGTGCTGTGTTTTTAAAGTTAAGTCAATATTATTGATACATATTAATAAAACATAAATCCATCCAAAGTGCAAACTCAATGGTATTTGGAGTAATCACATATTTGTGAATTAATCACTACAATCATTCTTAGAGCACTTTCATTATTCCAATAATATGAATATAATAAATAAATAAAACAAACTAACCAACAAAACTCATCACTTCTCAATCTCTCTATACTTCCACTGCCATACATAGCTGCTATTTGCTTTCCTTCTCTCTAGTATATTCGTATTTGTTAGGTAAAAACCATCTTATATATGCAATATCACCCATATTCATGTTTTACATGAGGTTTACTATCTTTTACAGTCCCATGTTACAGTTTTTATCTTTCCTTCTTGTCATATGCAAGTCTTGAGACTTTCCCTTTTAACCACTATCATACACATACAATAGTGTTGCTAGTTACAAACACCATGATATGCTTTAACCATTTCTATTCATTTCCAAAGATTGACAAACAACTTTTTACCAATACTGTATGGATTATATACATAATATATATATCTCAGGTTACATTCCCTACCCTCCTACTATTTTCTGGTGACCTATTTTCTAATTATTAACTCCATGATTTAACACAATATATTTAGTTCATAATAGCACAATCATACAGTGTGTGTCCTTTTGTGCCTGGTTTGCTTCACTGAACATAATGTCCTTCAGGTTCATCCATGTTTTCACATGTCTCATGATTTCATTTCTTCTTACTGCTGCATAATATTCCATCCTGTAGCATACAGTTGTTCATAGTATCTTCTAATGAGCTCTCTTAGTTCTGTGAGAGTGGTGATCATGTCCCCCCACTCATTTATGATTTTATCTATTTGTGTTTTCTCTCTCTTATTCTTTGTCAGTCTAGCTAAGGGTATGTTGACTTTTTTATCTCCTCAATGACAAAACTTTTGATTTTCTTGATTCTCTCTATTATTTTTCTTTGTTCTTGATTTCATTTATTTCTGCCCTTCTTTTCACTATTTCATTCCTTCAGTTTGGTTTAGGATTAGTTTGTTGTGCTTTGTCTAGTTTCTCCATGTGTGCAGTAAGATCTTCGATTTTAGCACTTTCTTCTTCTTTAATGTAAGATTTGAGAGATATAAATTTTCCTCTGAGCACTGCATTTGCAAAGTCCCATCGGCTTTGGTATGTTGTGTTCTCATTTTCATTCATTTCAAGATATTTCCTGAATTTTCTTGCAATTTCTTCTTTGATCCACTGATTATTTAAAAGTGTTTCTTTAAACTCCATATATTTATGAATTTTCCCTTTTTCCATCCATTATTGATTTCCAGCTTCATTCTGTTATGATTAGAGAAAGTGTTTTGTATAATTTCAATGTTTTAAAATTTATTGAGACAGTGTTGTGACCCAACATATGTTCTATCTTGGAGAAAGATCTATAAGTTCTTGAAAAAAATGACTATTATGCTGTTTTAGGGTGCACTGCTCTATTGATATCTGTTAGGTCTACTTCTCTTATCAAATTATCCAAATTTTCTGTTTCATTATTTATTCTTTGTCCAGATGTCTTATCCAATACTGAGGTGGGTGTATTGAAGTCTCCAACTCTTATTGTAGAGACATCTATTTCTCCCTTCAGTTTTACCAGTGTGTACCTCATGTATCTTGGGGAAATTAGGTTAGGTGCATAAATATTTAATATAGTTATTTCTTCTGGTTGAATGCCCCCTTTTATTAATATATATTGATGTTCTTCATCCCTTATAACATTTTGCATTTGAAATCTATTTTGTCTGTTATTAGTATTGCTACTCCAACTCTCCATGGTTTCTGATGAGAGGTTGTCCCTTAATTTTATTGAGTTTTCCTTGTATATGAGTCTTTGCTTTTCTCTTGCTTCTTTCAAAATCATCTCTTTATCTCGATAGTGTCGTTCTGAATCGTAGGTGTCTTGGGGGTAGGTTTATTTGTGTTTATTCTGTATGAGGTATGCTTATTTTCTTGGGTATTGATATTTATGTCTTTCATAAGTGTAGGGAAGTTTTCAATCATTATTTCCACAAATATTCTTCCTGCCCCTTTTCCATTTTCTTCTCCTTCTGGGACACAGATAATGTGTGTGTTTATGTATATTACATTGTTATTCAATTCTGTGAGACATTGTTCCATTTTTTCCATTCTCTTCTCTTTCTGTTCTTCTGTCTTTTCCATTTCAGATGTTCTGTCTTCAAAATCACTAATTCTGTCTTCAAGCAATTCAGATCTGCTCTTACATGTCTCTAATATATTTTTAATCTCATCCATCATGTCTTTCATTCACATAAGATCTGTTACTTTTCTTTGCAGACTTTCAAATTGTTCCTTATGCTCACCCAGTGTCTTCTTAATAACCTTTATTTCTTTAGTCATATTTTCTTTAAATTCTTTAAATTAATTTAGGAGAGTTGTGTGGTTATCATTGATTAATTGTCTTAAACCCTGAATCTCTTCAGGATATTTGGTTTGTTCTTTTGGCTGGGCCATACCTTCCTATTTCCTAGTATGGCTTGTAATTTTTTGCTGATGTCTAGACATCTGAATAAGTTGGTGAATTTACTTTGATGACCAATTTCTTTCTTTTGCCTTTTTTTTCACATTTCTTCTTTGATATTTGGTGCAACTTATTCTAAGTCTTCAAATTTGCCTAGCTCAAGTTATCAAAATCAGACCAGTGATTCACTAATGAGACATAGATTTTTTTCCCAGGAATTAGAATACAGAGGTTACCATAAACAGTTTTTGTCCGTGTAATTTCCAGACTGGCCTGCAGATGGTGCTTATCAGTGCACTTTCCAAAAAGGTTTTTCAGTCTAGGCCTTCCTGTGTTCTTGTGTTGAATCTTCAAAGTGGAGATTCAAAGCAGGCTGAATTCACTGAAGAATAGCCGCTGACTCCCCCTTCATTTCACCTTGACACAACTGATGGGGAGAAAGATGCCTGTTCCCCACTCAGTCAGCTGCAGGTAACCAGGGTTTTTATCCCAGCTTAATATCTTGGCGATGGGGTAGGGGATAATTTCCCAGCCACTGTGGGGTCTTTGTCACTCATGTATGTTGTTTCAGCCTCTTCATCTCTCTGTACCTCATCCTCCTGGGAGTTGTGTAGCACTGTCCTGGTCTGCTGACCCTCAAAGCCAGTCTCTCATACAGCTTTTTCCTCTTGTATTAGTCAGGGTTCTCTCGGGAAACAGAATCAACAGGAGATATCTGTCAATAATATGAGATTTTAAAAGAGTCTCTCATGCAACCATGGGAATGCACAAGTCCAGGCTCCACAGACAGGCTGCAAACCAGTCACTCCGATGAAAGCCCAACGAAGGGTCATTGATGAGTTTCTGGGAAAAGTTGCCTGTCCAACGACGAGCTGGGAAATTCTCTCCGAATGTTGAAATCACTTACCCTTTTAAGTCATTCAACTGATTGGATAAAAGTGCCACCCATTGATGATGTAATCTCCCTGATTGATGCAGATGTAATCAGCCATCCACGCAGTAAGCTCACTGGTGATTGAAGTCCATAAATGCTCTTGTATTACAATTAGCCCAGTGCTTGTTGGAACAAACACCTGGACACAATTACCTGGCCAGGTTGACACATTAGCCTAACCATTACACCTCTTTTCCAATTGTTTGTCTGAGAGCATTGAGTTTGCCTCTTAGTCTGACACAATCGTCCCCAGGGTACTCTATTTTGTCAAATGCATTTTCTGCATCAATTGAGAGGATCATGTGATTTTTCTTCTTCAATTTATCAACGTTTTTCTTTTTTATCACACTAATTAATTATCTTGTTTTGAACCACTCTTGCATACCTGGAATGAAACCCACTTCGTCACTGTGCTGTTGAATTTGGTTTGCAAATAGTTTGTTGAGGATATTTGTATCTATATTTATTAGGGATATTGACTTGCAAATATTTTTTGCAGTATCTTTATCTGGTTTTGGTATTAGAGAGTTGTCTTCATAGAGTGAGTTTGGTAGTGTTATTTTCTGTTCAATTTTTTGGAAGAGCTTAAGCAACATTGGTATTAGTTCCTTTTGAATGATTGATATAATTCAAATGTGAAACCATCTGGTCCTGGAATTTTCATCTTTGGCAGGTTTAATGACTGTTTCAATATTTTAACTTGAGATTGGTTTGTTGAGGTGTTCTATTTCTTCTAAGGTCAATGTAAGTTTTTCAAGTGTTTCTATGTATTTGTCCATCTCGCCTACATTTTATAGTTTTATATATATATATTTGTTCATAATATCATATTATGATCTCTCTTGTTTCTGCAGGAAGTGATAATGTCCCCCCTTTCATTTTTGTTTTAATTTATTTGCCCTTTCTCTATTTTTTTTCTTGTCAGTCTAGCTAATGGTTAGTCAAGACGTTGCTCTCAAAGAACTAGCTTTTGGTTTTGTTGATTCTCCTATTTTTTGTTGCTGTTTTTCTCACTTTCATTTATTTCTGCTCTGATCCTTGCTATTTCATTCCTTCAGCTTGGTTTGGGATTAGTTTGCTGTACTTTGTCTAGTTTCTCCAGGTGTGCAGGTAGATCTTCTTATTTATCTCTTTCTTCTTTTTTAATGTAAGCATTGAGGGCTATAAATTTCCTTCAGCACTGCCTTTGTGGTGTCCCATAGGTTTTGATATGTTGTGTCTTCAATTTCATTCATCTCAAGGTATTTGCTGAATTATTTTTCAGTTTCTCATTTGACACACTGATTATTTAGGAGAGTGTTGTTTAATCTCCATATATTAATGAATTTTCCCTTTTTATCTATTATTGATTTCCAATTTCATTCCATTGTGATCTGAGAAAGAGTTTTGTATAATTTCAATCTGTTAAATTTTGTGAGACATGTCTTCTGACCCAACATATGGTCTATCTTGCAGAAGTGTCCATGAGCACTTGAAAAGAATGTATGTCCTGATGTTTTGGGTTGCAATGCTCTATAGATGTTTGTTAGGTTTAGTTCATTTATCATATTATTCAAGCACTCTGTGTTTATTTATGTTCTGTCTAGATGTTCTATCCAATACTAGAGTGGTGCATTGAAGTATCCATCTTTTTGTAGATTCTGCCTTCTGCTTTGCCAGTAGATTCTGTAGATTCTGTATTTCTGCCTTCTGCTTTGCCAGTGTGCGTCTCATGTATCCTAGGGCACTCAGGTTAAGTGCATCAATATATAATATAGTTATTTCTTCTTGGTGAGTTGCCCCTTTTATTAATATATAATGACCTTCTTCATCCCTTATAACAGTTTTACATTTAAAATCTATTTTTCCTATATTAGTATACATACTCCAGCTTTTATTTTGGTTACTATTTGCTTGGGATATCTTTTTCTAACCTTTCATTTTAACCTGGTTTTGCTCTTACATCTGAGGTGGGTCTCTTGTAGACAACATATAGATGGCTCATATTTTTTTATCCATTCTATTAGTATATAAAATTTGATTAGGGAGTTCTTGCCATTACTATTCAATGTTACTATGGTAAAAACATTTCTTAATTCATCCATTTTGTTTTTGGCTTTCTGTTGTCATTTCATACTATTGTAGGTCTTTTTACCTTTTAATTTATCTTTCCTAATATTATGTATTTTCACACTCTTCTTCAAGTCCCTCATCTTTGTTTAACCCTTTCAGGCTGCAACTCTCCCTTTAGTATCTCTTGTAATTCTGGTCTTTGGTAAAATATTCTATCAGTTTTTGTTTGTCTATGAAGACTTTGAAGTCACCCTCATTTGTGAAGAACAACTTTGCCAGATGTAGAATTCTTGTCTGGAAGTTTTTCTCTTTCAGAACATTAAATACATTTTACCACTTTCTTTAATCCTCCATGGGTTCTGATGAGAAGTTGGCACTTAATCTTACTAAGGTTCCCTTTTATGTGGTGCTTTTCTTTCCTCTTGCTGCTTTCAAAATCCTCTCTTTCTCTCTTATTTTTTCCTTTAGAATAGTAGATGTCCCAGTGTATGTCTATTCAAATTTATTCAGTTTGCAGTGCATTGTCCTTCTTGGATATTGATATTTATTTTTTTTATAAGTCTTGGGGAAGCTTTCAGTCATTATATCCTCAAATATTCTTTCTACCCAATTCTCTGAGACCCTGTTCTGTAACTCTGTCTTTGAGCATTGGAAATCTCCTCTTATGTGCCTCTAATGTATTATTATTTACCTGTACATTTTCTTTTTAAATTATTGAAGTATTATTCTTATATGACCATAAATCATCAAAATAAGTGCATAGTAAAATTTTTGAACTTACAAAACAAACATGCATAACATCATACAGTTGTTCTGAACATCACCACACCACCAACACTTTTCCTTGCTGTGAAATATCCATTAAAAATTATGAAAGAATGTCATAAAAATATTACTACTTACTGTAGATCATATCTTACATATCATATATTTTTAATTGCATTATTCCCTTATATCTCTTACTTTTCTTTTCAGGCACTCAAATTGTTCTTTGTGCTCACCCGGTGTCTTCTTAATATTCTTTACCTCTTTTTTCATATTTTCTTTCAATTCTTTCAATTGATTTAGGGAGTTTTGTAATTATCATTAATTGTCTTAATTCTTGTATCTCTTACTATTTGGTGTGTTCCTTTGACTGGGCCATCTCTTCCTGTTTCCTAGTATGTCTTGTAACTCTTTACTAAGACATCTTTATTATAGGCATCTGCATATATTGGTGAATTTACTCTGATAGCCAATTTCTCTCTCTTGCCTATTGTTTTTATTTTTACAGATCTTTTTTTATTTGGTTTGACTTATTCTGTCTTTAAAATTGCCCAACTTATGTTATCAAAATTGTGTTAGTGACTCACTAATGGGATGAAAATCTTTTTCCAGGGTTTAGAGTACAGAGAGATCCAAAATCAGTTTTTGCAATTTCCATGCAATTTCCAGACAGCCAGTAGATGACACTCAGTGCAAATTTCCCCAAAGATTCATCTCCATATTCCTGTATTTTTGTCTGGCCAGAGCTGAGATTCACAGCAGGCTCTGCTGGCTAAATTCCCTGAAGAAAAGCCCCCCAACATCCCCTCCCTTTTCCCTGACAGGGAGGAAGATGTCTGTTCCCTTTTTAGTCAGCTACAGTTAGTCAGAGGTTTCCCCCAGCTTAATATCTTAAGAGTGACAGAGGGGAGCCCTTCCTGGCCACCACAGAGGTTTGGCAGATCATGCTTGTTGTTTCAGGTTCTTCTGTCTCTCTTTTCCTCACCATCCTGGGAGTTGTGAAACACTCTCCTGGTCTGCTGACTCCAAATCAGGTCCCTCAGACAGCTTTTGGCTCTATCTCCATTGATGCATGAGGGAGTCATGAAATTCCTATCTAATCTGACTCCATCTTCTGACAATTCTCAGGGTACCATAATTTATTTTTATTTTTATTTTTTTTACTGGGAGGTCCCAGGGATCAAACCCGGGTCCCTCCATATGGGAGATGGATGCCCAACCATTTGAGCCATATCTGTCCCCCTTGGCCACCATAATTATTTAATGGAGAATCTTTCTTCACAGAATCATATATTTTTTTTTAATCCTTAGTTTGGACAAAAGCTTCTTCAATATTATTTTTTATATATTCAGTTCCTTCTTGATGTTGTTAGCATTATTAATTATTATTATCATCATTATCTTTGGCTTCTAGCCTCTTAAGATTTGTGTTCTTCACCTTTTCATCCTTGACTCTCTTCTCTTGGTATTTACATTTCTGCCAATATCTGCATTTATCATTATTTTGCCAATGATACCCAAATTTATACCACAGTCCATTCTCACTCTAGATTACAGACCTATTGAAACAACTGCCTAGCTACTATTGCACTTAAAAGATTTCCAGGAATCTCATTCAACAATCTAAGAGCATAATCTTCAGTTCCCTCAACCCATG
>JAQZBX010105694.1:0-10828 GCA_029593785.1 Cabassous unicinctus
CACAGCGAATGGACACAGCAAGCACAAGCAGCAAGGGGGGGATAAATAAACAAATAAATAAATCTTTAAAAAAAAAAAAAGAAAATATGGTAGGAAGTGTTTTATTCTCTGATAATTTTTGGAAAAGTTTATGAAGGGTTGATGTTAATACTTCATTAAAGGTTTGAAAGAATTCACCAGTGAAGCTATCTAGGTCTGGGCTTTCCTTTGTGGGAAATTTTTGATTACTCATTCAATCTCTTTAATTATTATAGGCCTATTTAGATTTCTTTCTTTTTTTTTTTTTTTTCTTTTTCTTGATTCCATTTAAGTAGTTTTGTCTTTCTGGGAATTTCTCCGTTTTATTTAGGTTATCTAACTTGTTGGCACACAATTGTTAATAGCCTTCCCTTATAATCCTGTTTTATTACTGTAAAGTCAGTAGTGAATTAAGTCCATTTCTGATTTAGTAATTTGAACCTTCACTCCCTTTTATTCATCAGTCTAGCTAAAGGTTTGTCAATTTTGTTGATCTTTCAAAGAGCCTACTTTTGTTTTGCTTATTTTCTCTATTGTTTTTTTTCTTCTCTGTTTCATTTATTTCTACTCTAATCCTTATTATTTCCTTCTTTCTGATTGCTGTGACTTTAGTTTGTTCTTCTTATCATTTCTTAAGGTAGAAGTTTAGGTTATTGATTAAGAGCAACCTTCATTTTTTAATATGTTTACAGCTCTAAATTTCCCTCTAATCACTGTTTTAGCCACATCTCAGACATTTTGGTATGCTGTGTTTTTGTTTTCATTTTTAAAGTATTTTCTAGTTTCATTTTTTAAATTTCATTTTTGAAATTTGTTTATTAAGAAAGAGTTGTTCAATTTCTACCACATATTTGTAAATTTCCCAAATTTCCTTCTGCTTTTTTCATTCTAATTTCATCCATTGTGGTTGAAGGACATACATTGTATTTTTTCAATACTTTTAATATTGAAATTTGTTTCAAGATATGGAAATAAGGAGAGGGTATGGGATAGGTAAAACACTACAAAGCTCATGGTTTTCATCAAAAGTAAGCTAGTTTTCTTGAGTAAACACTCCTAGGATTGTTGCAAGTCTTTAATTTTCAAAGTTCTGAAAAAGTTGATGTTGACAATTTTTGCCAGGTTTCTTATTGCTTTTATGGAGGAGTGGATTTTTGCAAGTCATTACTCCACAATTCTGAAAGTCAGATCTTGCTTTTCTTTTGTTTCCTAATTTCACTCTTACTTTGGTGAGCATAAAAGAAAAGCCTTTCCAATCTAAAACACTAAGAATTATAAGGTGTCTTAACAATGTGAACAATACTCTAAAATTTATAAAATAGAAATCAGTGTGCATTTATAGATACAGAAAATATCCTGTTCATGAGTTGATTTAGCCGATGCTGTTTGAGAGGAATTATCTGGGGCTTTCTAAGAAGTGCAGACACTTCAGTATTCATTTCCCTTAACTGAACTCCTCAGTTATGCAAATACATATAAAGCATTTGACAAGTGATTTGGGGTCCAGATAATGGAAATGGAAAGATTACATTTATTTATTCTTTCTTAATAAAGAGGACAAATTCAAAACCATCAGATATATTCCACCCATTTACTTCCTTCCACATTAAAAAGAACAAAATCTCACTTGAATCTAAGGAACTGATGATTTCAGGATAGTTCCCCACAACAGACAACAGTTCAAGAGAAATCTCTTCTGAGAATTTCAACAGAAATTTTAGGAGTAAATAGTTGCATTAAAATCAAAGATATAACTGAGACCCACTGAGTGTATACTTTGGATGGATTATGCAATGATGGGACTGTATAATACAATGAACCATGTGGTGGATGATGAACTGTGGTTAACAGTACAAATATGAGTGTTCTCTCATGAAATATAACAAATGTACAATACTAATACATGGTGTTAATAATAAGGGGGTGAATGGAAAAAATACCAAATGTAAGCAATAGACCATATTTAATAGTTATATTTTTATGATGATCTTTCATAATCTGTAACAAATGTTCCACAGCAATGCAAGGTGTTGGTGGAGGTGTGATGTATGAGAATTCTGCATGTTATGCAGTATTGTTTTGTAAGTTCACACATTCTCTAATAAAAATATATTAATTCTAAAAAAAGAAAAATCATCAAAGATATACATTTGTGTGTCAAGTTATAGGATATCTTTAGAGGTAAAATGGAAGAAGATTGCTCTCCTTCTGCCAGAGTAGATAGATATGGAATGATTTATGCCAGTTCAACCATAAAAAATAAGATCTTTGAAATATTTCTTAAAGTTGTCTTTATTGTCATCATTAACATAGACTCAATGTATAAATTCAAGTGTATATATTGCTCATTATAAAAAGCTTTGCCTAAGTAAGCAAAATAAAGTCCATGGACCTCTGCATTTAATGATTTTATTCATGTGTATTATATATTACTCAAGTAATTATAAAATGGAAGATTCCATCTCTGAAAATTAATTACATTTTCTCCTTTAAGAAAACAATGTTCATTCAGTGTCAGTTATAAAAACAAAAACTGATAGCTGAATTTTGTCACGTTCCCTATGATTTAGATTTTTTATTCAATTGTACAAAAGAAATAATTGGTTACATTACAGGAAATAAAATACCTATAGCCATGAATAATATATTTTTATTAATAGCAGGTAACTCCTCTCTCCCCACATGTTATCTACTTGAATTCATTTCTTTTTCTTTCTTCTGTATTTTGTTTGATTTTATAGAAATGCTTCACCACAATATATTCCACCATAGTTTATAAATGAGAATAATGAGCAGTGATGCATACACACATTTTTTTTTTATACTCCAAAAAGCAGGATAACTTTTCTGGATAATTTAGGAAAATATGGATCCTGAGGATTCTCTTAAAACTAGTTTCCAATGTAATAATCTCTTGATTGATGACACATTAAGAAGAACATTAGCTGACATGCTTAAAGCATTTTCTTAAAGCTTTCATATACATAAGCAAAGCACTTGGAGTTTATAAAAGCAAATCTGAATTCGTAGCTCAAGAGATATACATACAAAAAGTTATGTACTAAATAAATTAAGTACACGAGACCTAAATTGAAAAGCAATTGTGGTTAGATAGGAAACTACAGCTGATATATAAGAACTCTATACTTGGGTTTCTAAGCCTTCTGTCACAGATAAAAACTTTTCTTCTGTATATGACAAAGAATCCAACCCTACATAATAAGTTATATCCATAGTTGACCATATCAAAAGTTTCTTTGAAAATATGTTCTAATGCTTTATTAAATATTGGGTGAATTTCATACCTCATATTGGCGATGTCCACTTCCTTGATTTATCACACACCGTTCCCACACTAGTGTACAGCTCAGCACTTAGTTTGTCTTTTTCACTGCAGTTCCACTTAGGTATTAAGATTTAAGGGTCTCTTTTTACCCTTATGAAACTCTTAAATCTTCCTTTTTCACTAATATTTAGTGCCCAGAAGTTTAACAGATTTTACCTCTTATTATTTTCTTCTCCTAGAATCTGCTATTTAGCATTTACCCACAGACGACAACACTTGCTAACTCTTAACCTTGGTTGTCAGAATGGGCAAGATCTTTCTGTTCTGATTATACAGTTTCTCAAATTCCTCATCACTGAAGATAATTACTCTTGTCCTCGACTCGAACAACAAAAAGGAGAAAGAAGTGTTCCCCTTAAAGAAGCTTCATATATTGAATGTCATAGTAAAGAAATGTTTCACCAAACATTATAATCCTTCCAAAGAAATGTATTTGTTGCAACCACAGTTCATCTAAAAGAAAATATTTGTGATGACAAGATCTCAACATTTGCTCTTTATTATTTCTGAGACCAAACTGATAAAAGGGAACAATTATACTGTTATTAATACATCATGTAGAATTAATTTCTTATTTTTAGCAGCTATAGTCTAATGAATTGGTCTTTTAATAGAAAATTGAGATATAACATCCAAGTCAGATATTATATATTAAATACTATAGCATTTCTCTCTCTTTTAAGATGTATTTTGATGAATCCTGTAAATCAGGAGTCAGTAAACTTTTTATGGCAAGGGCCAGATAGCAAATATTTCAGGTTTTTTTGGATCATATGGTCACTATTGCAGTTACTGAACTCTGTTGTTGTAGTGGCCTTGGACAATTCATAAATGGATAGGCATAACAATGTTCCAATAAAACTTTATTTATGAACACTGAAGTTTGAAGGCCATATAATTTTCACATGTCACAAAATATTGATCTTTTGAAAAATTTTCAACCATTTTAAGATCCAAAAAAATATTCTTATTTCATGGACTGTGCTAGGCCAGATTTGACCCACAGGCATAGTTTACAAACCCTGTTGTAAACTAAAGTAATGAAACTTATTTCCTTAGTAACATTTGATACAAACTATAAATTACACCCAAGTAGAAGAGAAAGAAGCAAATTCACGATTCACTATGTATAATAAAATTTTACAAGATTGATATGTTTATCTTCCTCCATTTAAATCAATAACAACAATGCAAATAAAAATACACTAGTTCTATTTATACATCTTAAATAAGTAATTATGGATTCAGTGCTATTACTTTCCATGTTTGATTTCTGATATCTTAGAATAGTCTCAGGATTTCCCCAATCTCAAGTTTTAAGCAGACATTTATAAATAGATTTTCTTTTGCTACAGATAGTAAACAAACCAGGAAGTATTTTCTGCTTGGGCTTGTGTACAAATGTTCAGGGCATTTCTGATTTTAACTTAGGAGTTGTTGATGTCTGTTTCCTAAGGCCCGTGTCTACCTGGCCTTATCTTTATCTCTTCAGGCTTCATTGCATCTATCCATAATGTTTTCAGTCACTGCCCTTAACTCTCTTTTCTAACCTCACCATTTCATTCTTTTTCTATTTTTCTGCAACAGGTGTGATCCAAAATTCACTTATATTAAAGACAAAATTTTTATAGTTTACTTAAAGCTATATAGAAGTAAATTTGTCTATACTCAACTTATGAATACAGAAAATTGACAGTTGGTAAAATATTACTAGTTGCTTTAAGTGAGGGATTATAATAAAGCTTTCAAAAATTGAGTTTTTGAGCTGTTCCAACTCTAGGTTTTTATAAATGAGGCAACCAAAGTCCACTTTCCTCAGTGACTCGTTCTGGAAATCAGACACCAAGTGCACAGAGTTGGAAAAGAACACAAAGAAGAGGTAGTGGTGAAGCTCAGCCCTGAGAAACTGAATTTCTAGGCTCAGAATAACTACCTTTAATATCCTGAGACACAATGGTCAAAAGTGTCCAACAGAAAAACCAATTTGATACAGAACCCGAGAGAGAGAGAAGGGTTCTTTAACACATATGCCTTTTTCAGGGCATGAAGAGGTCCAGAGTGTGGGCCAGGGCTGAGTCTGCAGAAGGGAGTGGGCTGCTTATGCTCTGTGGTCTCTCCATAACCACTCTGCTTTACTCTGCCCTGTCCTGTGCTCTGGGAGGCTGACCTCTGCACACAGCATCCTCTGAACTCTTGTGCCATGCGCTTCATTTAGAGAAGACAAATGGGAGGCACAGAGAGGAGATCAGAGCAAGGGAGGAAACAGATAGACTGGGTTGCCAGTGAGTATGCTCTGCAGCCCATCCCCACAAGTCCTGTCAAGCAGCCCTTCTCCAGTGGCTATGACTCCTTCTAGGTTCTGGTGACTCTGCTCCCTGCTGTGTACCTCCAAGCCTCTTGTGTAATAGCTTCCATCTTTTGCTACTCTCTGGGTGTGTTGCCATCCTGAATCAACTGCCATAACCTGCCTGCACCTTTAAAAAGTGTGCCTTTCATTAGACTCTCCTAAATCACCATTTTGAAGGTATTGTCTGCTTCCTTCCAAGTTCTGACTGATACCAATTTGTAGACTTGCCAATGTTAAAATGCGATCAGGAATTTGAAGCCATTGAGATCCGGACATTATCTAATATTCATTTGATTCATGCCCTCCTTGCACCAAAGAATGAGTTACTATTAAGATGATTCATCAAAACCTTTTACCTCTGGAAAACCCTAAATAAATAAAGCAACTCAATTGTTTCCATGCATCACTTCTGCTCTCGTTCCTCAAGAGTCCCATGTTTATATCACTAGCAACCAGATTTATTTTAGAATTCCTTGACAGCACAGGACTCAAGATGGCCAAAAACTATGGAGAAACCAATTCTCTAAGAGACTTGTCAATTAATAGTAAAATATTGCTGAGTGTTTTATGAAAAGATTGCTGACTCTCCAGCAGCTTTCCCTTTCTCCTGAGTAACTAAGTTTCATTTTGCTTGCCATTCACTAAATAAAAGCCATAAAAACACAAAACACAAAAACAAAATAATATAAAATAAAAGAATGGGAGTTGAAAATAATAAGTATTATTCTAATAAATATACTTGTAATTATACTTATTATTAGCTAACCCTCACTGAGACTTACAATGTGCCAGTACTGTTTTACGTTTTAAATTGACTAACTCAGTGAATCCTCAAAACTATAACCCTATGATAAAGGTATTATAATTATTCCTCATTATATAGAAGAGGAAATTGAGGCATAGAGGTACACAGGTAACTTGACAAAGTCATACATCTAGTAAAGAGGAGAGCTGATACACCTACGCCTCAGTAGTTTCCTTATGATAAAAGAGAAAATATTCATTGGAATTTGTATAATTAAAAATGCATGCCAAAATGAGAATTGCTGCCTTGTATTGTTACTGAAACCAACATAGCTGACCCTATAACAAAAGTTCTTTTATGTAAAGGGATGGATCAGAGTGAGGAAGATTCATGCTGGAGTTAGGACAGGCAATCCACAACTAGGTCAGGCAATCAAAAGGAATGCAGAAAGTAGGTAACAAAAGAAGCCCAGAGATCCAGCTTGAAATGAGCAACAGGGAGGCCTGACAGCCCATAGAAGGAACCCTAGCCAAGAGTGCTGGGAAAACCTGGGGATCTGAGGAAGGATCCCCACCCATGAGAAAATGATCTGATCTCAGGAGATCTGGATCAAGCCGCGTAATAAAGGCAAAAAGAAATAAGGTCTCTTTACTTATACTGTTGTGAAGGGCAAGGGAATTGTTGCATATGGAAGCTAATTGTCCCCAGTAATCACTTAGCCAGGAATTCCCAATTTTTAACTAGGCAAAAGGAAGCCTGGAATACATATTACATTTTCCTGGCCCTTGTGTCTAGTTGAGCCATGTGTTTAAGTTTTGGCTTAGGAGATGTAAATAGAAATGCCATATGACCACTTTCAGAAAACCTCTTTAAGGGCAGCTGATGTGCAACCTTTACCCTTTTCTTCTCTCCTTCTTATTCCTGCTGGCTAGAATATTGGATTGTGGGTGTAACAGTTGGAGCTTAAGCAGCTTCCGTGGACCATGAGTGTGGAAAGCCTATGCTGAAGATGATGGAGGAGCACAAGAGCCTATGTTCTTGACAACTTTGTAGCAGCCCTACCAGCCCTGAACTAGTTCTCTGACATGAGAGAGGATTTTGTTTAGGTTACTGTTATTTTGCCTTTCCAAATGCTCATAGTCTAACCTCATCCTACCTGATACAAGACAGGAAACGCTTAACACATTACACTGCACATAATAAGGCCTGGTAATGTTAGTGCTTATTATTTTTGTTATTGTTAGGACTGAGATTAAAAAGTATTAATAAAAGCTCAGTTTTAGCAATGGGATGTTAGTTCTGAGCAGGATAAGAAGAAAAGCTCAAAATGCTGAATCTTGCTAGGCTATTCAAATAGACCCTAACTTAGAACCACAAAGCTAATCTTTATTCCTCCATAATTTCTACAATTAATTTTTGAATATGATTTCAAATACTGTCAAGAAGGCTTAAGTCATTCAAGGAACACCTGAGTGTATTTGACATAGACCATAATCAGCATTTCTAAACATCTGCCTGGAATTCAGAGCCCTGTCTGTGTTTGCAACTGTGGGGTCAAAGAACATATTGAATTGGGGCGAGTGCAGGAGAGGGGAGAGACAAGAGAGAACAATTCTTCTCATGTGCAATGTTGTGGGAGAAAAAGTGGCATTTAAACCTGGTGGCTTCTAAATAATCATTTGTTTGAATTTCACAGAAATCCCATTTCAGTAAAGAATTTAAGAGTACTTATAAACAATATTCCTCTCCCTGATTTTCCAATGTGGCAAGCATGTCTGATGTCTGTGAAGGGGGAATAGTTAGACTTAAAAAAATAATTTGAACATAAATGCATTTAAATGCAAGTTTCCCCTTTAGTCATTTAAGTTTCTTAAAAGATAAAACTAGTGCCATTTTGAGGAAAATGGTTTAAAGTCTAGATATCAGATAATTTATTAAAATCAACTTTAGTTTAAGAGCAAAATACAATGCTTTGTATATAATCCAAAAGAATAAAAAGCACTGAGTAGAATAAAAATTGCTAGGATCAAAAACAAAAAAATGGAAAAACCTCCAAAGTGTCTCTTTAGAGATCTCAGCCTTATCTGCGAGATTATACATTTATCTTTGGTAAGAATGATATTGAATTCCACTGAAGTTCAATATTTTAAGGAACTTTTTAAATCCCTTATAAAAATACATATTCATTGTAGAAAACTTAGAAATACTTAGAAAGTATGGCTAAGCAAAAAAAGAAAAGAAAAGGAAATGAAAGGAGAATAAGAAAGGAAAAGGGTGTAGTTTGTTTAATATAATATAATTTTTGAGAATGTGAAGTTTGCTTAGAATCACAATTATCCTGTGATAGCATAACTGGTTGTACATACAAGTTTCTTACCACAATGGTACTACAGCAAGTTTTTGGATTTATACCTCACTTTTGTTTGCATATAATTTGTCTTAAATATATTTACATACCATAAATATTTTCCACAACATAATTTTAATCGCTAAATATTATCTGCACACACCAAAATTTATCTGATCAATTTTTTGTAAATATAAGGTAAGTGTTGACAAGTATTTTCACTTAAATATAAGACTGCAATTAATATACCATAAGCTAACTCTTTGTACACATATTTAATTGTTTCTTAAAAAATATATAGCTCTTTGGTTGCCGGCTGGGTCAAAGATAAGTGAATTTTAAGGCTTTTACTTCACTCAGCTCAATTACTTCTACCTCCCTCCCATATCTCTTTCCCTAAATTCTTTAGCTCTTTGTATGCATTTATTCTTCCTGATTAACTTTAGCATCATTTTGACAATTTCAACAATTATCTACTAGATATTTTGATTAAAATTGTGTTAAATTTGTTAGATCAAGAAAGAACTAACATCTATAAAGTCTTTGCATTGTGAAACAAAGAATCTCTCTCACTCCACCCAAAAGGCAAGAAATTGGTAATTTTTAAGTAAAGTGGCACAGGAATATTCAGTCAATCTAAAGATGTTTTGGTAGGTTTAATTGCTAAAAAAAGAGAGAGTGATGGTCTTTGAGGTGTCAACTTGGCGAGGCTACAGTCCCCATTCAACCAAATACGAATCTAGGTGTTTTATAGTGTGATTAAGTCTATAATGAGTTAACTTTCAGTAAGGAGATTACCCTAGATAATATGGGAGGCTCTCATTCGATCAGGCGAAAGACCTTAAAAGCAGAGCTGAAGAGTCCCTGAAAAAAAAGAAAAAAAGACACTCAGCCTGTGGACAGCATCCTCAGCTTGTGCCTAAGAATTACAGCCTTGCCCTTTCTGATGGCCAGACCCACAGATTTCGGACTTGCCTAGCCACCAGCCCCCATAATCATATTAGCCAATGACTGGCAATAAATCTCTTTATATATCTCCTACTGGTTCTATTTCTCTGGTTGAACCTTGACTAATACAGAGAAAGGTCTATTTTGTAGAACTCTTACAGTATCCAACTTTCAGGAGAATTAATCCAGTTTAAAATATGAGGTAAATTCAGAATAGACTGCACTTAGAAGGCTTTATAATTATTAATTAGCCCAGGTGTGTAAAGACTAAAAAGCAATTTCTGAGACACTTGTCCTCCTGAGAGCATTGCATTTACCTGGGTTCCTCTCCTAGTGTGTTCCTCAGCTTTACAGACAGATTTCAACACACCCCCATCCAGGCTAGGCCCGGGGTGTCCACATGACTCCTGTTGTACAGGAGCCATGGACTACCGGGAGCAAACAGAAATCTGAACACATAAATTTTTAATTCAACATAGTCCTAGAAAGGAAACTAATTAAAAAGAGCCATGGAAGAATAAAGCAGCTATCTGAGGGAGTCAGGGAGGCTTCCTAGAGAGCCCTCTCCTGTTTCTTTGATGAGGTTCATGGCAATCTCAACAAACAGTGCTAATTCTAAACCCACTGAACACATTTCTTGGTGTCTACAAGATGCTCTTCTGCCTCCTTGGGAAGCACTGCTAAACATCCTTAGTTTTATCTTGTGCCTTTTTATCCTGCCTTGTGGCCTTTAAATCCTCAGAAGATTTTTATTCATGGATGAACTTCTTTATGCAAATATTCCTCTTTTGAAAATTCTATTCATGTTTGTTGGAAAATAAACAACGCGTTTTGCTCTCCACTGATTCCTGCGTGTCAAGCATCAAACAAGGGTGACAGATTTCAGATTTAACAAATCGTTCTTAGTGCATCAGCGCCTGCTGCAGTTATGTTACTTTCATATTCATCACACATCTCCCCAATACTTCACTGCTTTAGTAAAACACTTTGAGGTATAGTACATGAAAAGCACTATATAATCCCCAGCAGAGTGCAGAATGAACAACCCCATGTTTAAAGATTAATGATTCTTTTAGC
>JAQZBX010105695.1:0-10822 GCA_029593785.1 Cabassous unicinctus
GCCATCTTCCATTAACCAACCAACAATTATAAACAAAAGGAATATGACCAGACAATTCACAGATTATTAAATCATGTGGTAAATAATTTTATAAATTGCATCATAAAAAATAAATGCAATGCAAATAACAAATACAATTTCACATATATAAAATTCCTTAAATCAAACTCTACCCAGTGGGATCACAATATGTAAAAATGGAGACTCTCCTCCAGTGTCAATGGGGGTGCTCTTTGTCTAACCACTTGGAGAACATGATGGTCACTTGGGTGAAATTTGTAAATATCCCAAAGCAATGATATAGCTCTTCAGTTCTTCATATTCTCTTCATATAAATAAGTGTATGTCCCCCAAAATACCCACAACACTATAACTAATGGAAGGGAAATGCTGGAAAGAACACAAAGTTCAATCAAAAGGAGGGATTATAAAAGTAAATGACATATAATACAAATTAGAGGTAAACAACAGTGAACCTGAATGAACTAGGCTACAGTATATGTGTCCAAATGGATCCTTTCAAGGAATAATGTGAACCAAACAGCAAGGTGCTGGGAAGAAGGTAATGCATTTATATGCAGAGTTTGGCTTAGAGAGAGGCCACATTTGAGTAACCAGGAGGCTCTCAGTAGGCAACCCTTGCACACCCAATAACAATAGGCTAAGTTTCAATTTCAAAGCAAAGACTCATAAGGTTAATCATCAATATCAAGGGCCCATCAGTGGATCATCTGCCCATGCCAGTCATAAATATAAATATAAATATAAATATCTTATATTTATGCTCAGGTAAACTTCCTCCCATGCATCCCCCATCCCTGACACCCCATACCAATGATCCTCCCCCACCCTAGTTGTAACCCTTCTGTGATGCAAAGTGTCTTCAAAGATGAAGCCATTACAATAGCTGAATACAATTAATAGGAAAATGAAATTATAATGAGTTTAAATGTAAGAGATAAAATATATAAAAATTTTAAAAAACTGAAAATAAAATTAAAAGATTGGGATATTTAAAAAATGAAAAATATAAAAAAAAATTTTGACCTTTTCCTTTTCATCACTGCAATATCTGTTGTCCAGTCGGTACCATGGCACCTTCCCTCTCTCATTCTCCAGTGTCTCACTATTTTTCATTTTGTTTTAAAAGAAGTTTTAGGTCACAGCAAAGTCACACACAGAATACAGGAGACTCTCACATACACAACATCCTCCCCCTTTCCTCCACCCCCCCATATTAATATCTTTTTATGTGTGGATGGTAGCATTGTTATAACTGATATACAAAGAGTGAAACATATTTACTAAACATTGTCAATGGTTTACAGTATGGTTTACATTTTAGACCATACACTTCTAAAATTTTGATATTTACCATATCTTAAATCCATTGTTGTATGGTAATGAAGAACATTTCCACTGACCATTAACTACCCCATGCTTGATCTATTCTATTTCTCCCACCCCATCCCCCCAGAGCCCATGACAACCCCCTGACTTCACTCACTGGATAACAAGATTCATACTTACATGCAACAAGAGGTCTTGATGCACTGGTTTGTCCTCCCCTATTAGGAATCACCCGTGCTCTTGAGAGACTCTGCCTGACTATTTCTGAACAAATCTGTCCTCCCAAAGATGGGGTACACTCCTTCCCACTCATTATGTGGTTCTCCACCCACTGAAACAATACATTATGACAGAATGAACACTCACACACTTCCTAGAAGCCTGCTCCATGTGTGCCTTGTCCCAAATGCCCCCCTACCAACACCCTAAACCAGTGGCATTTCCTTGTCATATTGCCATAAGAACATTCCCACCACTGCACTTTCAATCTCATATCCACAAATCCTCAATGTTCACCTGGCCGCTTTTCCAACCCTACCCCCAGTATCCTGGACCTTCTAACCCACCCTTCCCAATCTACCCACCTGTGAACCCTGCACCACCCAACCCAATAATATCACTACCTTCCTGTCCTATCCCTTTAATATGCAGCTACACTCTATCACTTTACCAAAGATTACATCGGTATGGGTGATGGCTCAAAACCTTCTCTTCTCTTTCTATTTCTCATAAATGTATCTTACAGACAATGGCTCTCTGAGACTGCTCAATTACCTTAATTCATATAAGTGAGATAATGTACTGTTCATCCTTCAATGCCTCACTTGCTTCACTCAAAATAAGGTCTTAGAACCAGCTGGCAATGTGACTGGAAAAAGAGTTTGAATAACAGGGGGAAAATGTAAAGACAAATGAGTTTATATAGCTAAGAGGCTTCAAAATGAGCTGAGAGGCCATCCCAGATGTAATGCTTATGCACATCTCAGGAGGCTCTCATAGAATTCCAAAGTGGATATGACCCCAAATAGTGGGGCTCCTTAGGGACTCTGGAGACACCAGGTCCTATGTCAGGGTAGATAGCTCCAGAGTTTGGTGCCTTGCCAGTGGAACCTATTTTGGAGTTTGTTCTCCCAAGAGTGACAGAGTTGGATTCAACTATGTCTTCCCTGCCCATGACTCATCTGTCCCTTCAATTCAAACTTATTCTTGGTGCTGGAGTTTGTAGGTGTGCATCCAGAGACTTGAGTCTTTGGGCTGCCCATGTGGCAGCTGGGTCCAGAACCTCAGTGGAGCAGCAACTCCTACTCTACAGCACAGTGGACTCACCCAGGACAACTGGTCGGGAGATGATGATGGACAATTACCAACCCAGGGAATGGAGAGAGTCTGTAGCTGCAGGCAGGATAATCTAATCCATCTTTTCCATGGGATATAAGCCCCCTCTCAATCGGAGGTGGTGCATACATCACCATCCCAGAATCCTCAGGATGGGGGAAAGAGCTATGGACTAGAGTGTATTTACTGATATTCTACTATAGACATATTGTGATTCAAGCAATGGAAGAAAATATAACATGATGTGGAGACAGTGGTCACTGGAGGCCCTGGGGGCAGGAAGAGGTAAAAGCAGTTGTAATACAGAGGCTCTTTCGGGACTTGGGAATTGTCCTGAGTGACAATGCAACAACAGATATAGGCCATTTTATATAATCATATAACATGAAGAACTGTATGGGAGAGAGTGTGGACTACAATGTGTACTATGGTCCATGTTTAATGGCAAAGCCCGAGGAATGTTTTATCAATTTCAATGAATATGCCACACTAATAAAGGATGTTTATGTGGGAGGTTGTGGGAGATATGGGAGGTGTTGCATATGGGAATCCCTATATTTTTTGTGTAAGATTTATGTAATCTAAGTATCTTTTTAAAAAATAAAAAATTAATTAAAAAAATGATTTTAAAAAACTAAATATAGACATGCATATTCAACTCAGTTGGTAAAAAAAAATGCACATTCCAAAGTACTATCCATATTTAAGAAGCAGTAAAAAATATTTTCTTCACTTTGTAGTATTGCTTGTCTTTAACTTTCTGAATTTTCTTCAAATACTATCTCCTTTTATAAGAAAAATAAAATAAAATATATATTTTATCTCTTGCTTTGAAAAAAAAGGCAAGGTGCAGAAAGATATTGACAGTATTGATATATGCACACATTTTGTGAAATTGTCTAAAATATATATTGCTAAAATAGACAGAGGTTGCTACTGGAATTTTGTAAATGATTGGAAGTGGCAAAAAGACCAAAGGTAATTAGATCCACTTGATTTGATTAGATAGAGTGTCCAATCACATGAGGTTTGGTCACCATAAATGCTTACCTTGGAAGGAACCATCCCTCTCATATCCTTCCTCACTGATCCTGGAAATTCCATTGCTTCCAGCACTTTGCCCATCATCCACCACCCTGAAATCTGCTGGTAGACAGCACTAACACAGGTGGATTTCTGGTTGGCTTCCCTTTTGTACCTCAGTTTATCCCTCAGAGAAATAGTATGGTGGAAGAAATATGTAGCAGTATTACTTTAGGTGTTGGATTAAGGAGTCTTTAATTTATAATAGTATTTATTTGGACATTGATGGAAAAATTATGTGATTCTAATTGCTAACTAATGCATGAAAATTTCCAAGGAAATTTGGGTGGGCTACAAATAAACAGTGATAGAAGACTGGTTTGTGCCAAAGGCATTTAAATAATAAATAATTGATTTGGTCATTCTCAGTTCAAATATATTCATATCACATTTACTAGAAGCCAATGAAAAAATTGGGTGCTGATGGTAAAGCAGTAATTATAACATTCTATACCTCCTACTGTGACGTTCCCAATCTAATGGCAGGGAAAATAATTTTTCAATGATAATTGATTATTGGTAAATGTCTTCTCTCATGCCAAATGTACTATTTGAATTTTGAAGAGAAAAGCATACTTTAATCTAGGTTTACAACTATGGTTGCCACAAGATTATAAGTAGATTCTCAGAGTCTCCTATTCCTTTTACCTCTTGATAAATGTTGCCTTTTTTTCTTAATACTGTCTATTGAGATAGAGTTTCAGAGTCTGCAAAAGAAGGGGCTCAAGGGCGCTAATTTACATTCCCTATGAGTTGCATCTCTTGATTAACCTGGGCTCCTATTCAAAAGGAAGGTAATCATGGCAGAGTAGGGTCAATGTCTCAGAAAGGGCCATCACTTTGTGAGAACAGAATAGGGATGAGATTAAATACTCATCCTATTGGGAAAGGAGTTGCTTGAGGGAATTTTTCTGTATCTACATGATTTTTTTTTCTCGTGCTTTGGGAAATCCAACAATTAATACCTGAGGATGTTGGACATGAAGTTCCATGGAGATTAGGAAGATAATAGATCTGTTGGGGTATTACACTCAATTTCAGTTCCACAGACTCCATAAGCCCAGACCATGAAGACATGACAGAAGCAACCAGGGAGGCAGGGGGCTTCCCAACCAGAGAAGGAGGATGCCAATGTAAGTGGAAGCTTGGCCCTCTCAGGAACCAGGGTGGCTGCATGGACCACAGAGAGTGGGTTTGAACATGGAAAGATCTCCATCTGTAACCCATGAATGTCTGCCCATCCAAGACTGTCCTGGTTTATGATGCACCAGGCAGATATGAGGATTCAGAGCCTCTGAGGGGCAACTTCATTCCCTATTGTCCTGTCTACACAGGTGATTGTCCCATACTAAAGCTGCCCATGAATTTGCTTTACCCCCATAATGGCCCAACCCTCTGCCCTGTTTTCTTAGCAATGCCTCACTTGTTTTTCTCCCAAGTGTAGCATTGCTCTATTTAGAAGCAAGTGAATCAAGGTAAAGTAGCTGGGGTTAGTAGCTGACCACAAAAGTTAGTAAACCACATAATGGGATTTTCCCATTTCTAGTGCAGACTCAGTTTAGTAGTAGAATGCAATTCACTGAATTTTAGTTCATTATAATAGTAATTTGTATGTGTCTGGGTGGGACTGAGATGCCATTTTCCCTACATGCATGATGTATGACCAAGCATGTATCTTTCCCTGTTAAACATGTAATGCTATAGAACATGCACAAAATGCAGCCCCTATCACCTGACAGTCTCCTTAAGTCAACCCTTAACTCCTGTCTACACAAGACAATATAATGCCACTTTACTTTCTGTTGGGGAGGAAGATCTGAGACATCCAATATCCTGTCCTCCACTGATTTAATAAACTTCTTTCCTTGAGTGACCAACTCAGTATGGTAGTCAATTCTCTGGGGTGGGCATGGACTCAGAGGATCTGTGAGGTGATCCCCTAAAGTATGGCAACCCAATTGGGACACTGTGACCTCTGAGAAGATTGCTGCCTGGTGGACTTATTGGCCGCCAAAGTGGGGCACCCCTGAGCCTGGCTCTGTGTCTGTGGGAGCACCTTGTCTTCAAAAGCCTGTATCAGGATTCCTCTGTCTATGGCATTAAGGGTCTTGAAAGCAGCCAATCAGGAAGGAAACAGGCAGCACATGATTTCCCTGCAGCCTCAGTGAATACTCATTTTCTTACCAAAATTATTAGTTGTTCTCTAGAGTGAAGATTTAAACCTCCCTCTGAAGCTGTACGTTCCTAGACTGCCCCTTTTCCTTGGTTTTGGCTTAGGCTTGGAGCCAGGTGGGTCCAGAATTGTAGGTTAGAGTTCTACACCAGAATCCAGTCACTAGGTATAGGAGATCTCCCACTGGTATCCTGGTTGAGTACTAAAATTCTAATCAATAAACTTAAAGTGTTACTTAACCAAGTACTGACAGGGAGTCACAATGGACAACAAACAGAGCTCTAGAATGAAAGAAAAGTGTGATTCTCTAGGTTGCATCTTAAAACATTGGGAACAATTTGATTATGAACGCCCATGAGTAAGAAGAGAATGATATTTCTAAGTAAATGTGCATGGCCAGGAATGACCACCAAAGTGATCTCTTGAATACAATACAATTTTGCCACTAGAAATATATTATAAAAGACTTAGTAAATGGGATGAAATACCATATGTTCAATGTTTTGGGCCTGGTGTGATGAAGCAAGTCACAGGTCTAATAAAATCTGCTAGCAAAGAAAAGAGAAGAAACTACTCCAATTCCAACCTTTCAGACAATGTCCTGGACTTGTTCCTTGTTCCCATTGCTCTTCCAGCACCTTATGAAGAAGGATAAGAAGGGGGAGTAATCCTGAACTGCCCTTAGATCCCACAGTATTGGCTTCCCTACCTCTTACTCAATTTGGAGTGAGTGGTACTTAATTTGGCTAGGGAGCCTTCTCACAACTGGACAATTCCAACTGAGGAGGGTGCCAGCTGGGATTGTTAATCAATGCATTCCAAGAAGTTACTTGTTGGTACACACTCCATTCTCCACTTCAGACTTGTAAAATTGGAAGAATTGAGTCCCAAGTTACAAGGAAGATGCCAAGAAATTGGAAAATATATTCAATTCTTATGGCAATTCATATTCCTAGTTGGATGCACATACAGGCATTATTGAATGTGATGTTAATTTTCAAGAAAGAAGAGTGCTAGGAAAAGATCCTGACCAATATATTCGCCTAGAAGATGGAGGATTAGAGAGGCATTGAGATCACTTCTCTCCCAGAAAAATAACTAGAGGGCAAGTGGAGACTGTCTGGAAGTCTGTTCTGGGGCTAAGGACACCAGGGGAAGGCTAGACACCACCCAGGAGAGAGAGGGATGAAGGAAAGTAGTCTTGGCTGGCTGGAAAAATCTAATGAGTAAAGCTGATTATGCCCATTCCCCCACACTCATATCAAAGAGCAGGGGGTCCACTGGCCCCTGGCATGTGGCTGCAGACTTAGGAGGTTGCAGGGGCCTTTTTCACAAGACAAGGGATAGGAAGGGACACAGCCTACAGCAAATTCAGATTTTGGCCAGTGAATTTGGTTTACTTCATTGGAGGGAATTCATACTTCAAGGCTGTTTGGGGCCATGATATTGTTTGCTCTGAGAGCCCACAAGGAATGAGAGATAATTTGCAATCTTAAACACCCTCCTTATTGATCTGTACTTGTTATTAAGGACACAGAGTAAGAGAGGGTGTGCCCAGCCAAGGGAGGAAAACAGCTTCTGAAAAAGTTTGTTTGTGAGGCTTGGCCCACAGTGAGGATATCACCTTTGCTCCACCTATGGAGTTACAGTGAATGCATTTCCCCTAGCATCTGGATTCAGAGCTGAGAGGTCTACCAAAGACCACCATCTGCTGGCAGACCAGAAAATTGCATGAAAAGAAGGGAAATAAATAAATAAATAAATACAAATGCCTTTAATACTTCTTTCTCAAGGCTCTTGGAACTAACCTGCACCTCATTACTGGGCCTTTAGCTCTGGTTTGAGCAGTTGAACAGGGACAATCCTTAATACACAGAACAAATGAAGCAAAGAATCAAAGAACAATGGTAGGAGAGGCAAGATGGTTTCTGCTTAGGAGGACACTCACTGACTATCTCCCGGAGGGTGGTGGATTGTGGACAGGGTCCTGTCCAGGGGTCTGTCCTGTGAGCACACAGAGTGAGAAACTTGGGACATCTATCTACAGGCAGATCGATGGCACAGACTGATCTGTAGAGAATTGTGAGTTTTAAGCCTGCCCGTAGTGGTTAACACAGATGGCTGAGCCCCACCCTTAGGGAAAAAGGCTGGTTTGAGCTGCGACTCCCACCTGGCAACCCAGTCACAGGGCCCAGTAAGAGGGAGCATTTTCCAAGAGTGGGAGGGCTCTGGCAAAGGAGTGAGAGAGCTTTCCTTTCTGTGGACTTGGCTGCCTGGAACACCTTGCAGTTTGGATGAACAAAATAGCTGGATTGAATCAACACCCAGCAGAGGGGAGGGGTAAATATGCTGAGGAAGTTGATTTAACTAGCTGCTCAGGGATAAGCCCCAAAACCTGCCAAGCCAGGGACAGGGAGCATTCTCTGAGAGAGGGAGGGTTGTGACAGAAGGTGGAGAGGGGATTCTTTACCACTGATTTGGCTGCCTGGAACCCCTCATAGCTTTGGGGAGCAGATAAGCTGGCTTGAAGCAGCACCAGGCTGAGGGGAGAGGTGAATGTGCTGAGGATACCAGATTAACAGAGCAGCCTGGTGATGTTGAGGCTAGGCTCCAGAGGGGATGGAGTCAGCCATTTTTATCATTCTGCACTGACGAGCATCAGAGCTTCAGCTCCCCTGGGGAGGCCAGGAAGTGGGAAGTGCTTGATTAGTTTCCACGAGCCTAGTTATAGTCACCTCAGTGAAGGGGATGGTCTAGAAGAGGACTTATTTTGGGTCCCATATTCCGCCAAAAAAAAAAAAAAAAAGACAGTCACTTTGAAAAATAAAAAAAGAATTCTTCATTTTAATTTGGTTTAATAGCTAAAATCTGCTTCAAAACCTGCAGATAGTTTAAAAATACATATATATATATATATATAATAACATTTATGCAAACAAATGCACATATATGCATATGTATTTATGTATCATTTTACAAATATTTGTATGTATTGTCAAAAATTTGATTTTTACTGACAATAAAAAAAAAAAGAAATATGTAGGGAAATTGATTGATAAACACAAGCAGGCTGAGAGGTTCCACAAGGACCCTAAAAGGAAAACTATTCCTCCTTAGCTATGTTTGACTGCTTGCCTGTGTGGTTGCTTGGTTTTTCTCTGTTTATTTGTTGTCTTTTGATTTTTTTCCTCTTTCCTCCCCCCTTTCTTTTTTCTTTCCTTTTTTTTAAAATTAGAATAGCTGCTAGCTATTCTCTTCTTTGCTGTGCTTCCTCTTTAGTGATTTCCCATTCTCTGTCTATATTGATTTTGTATCCCAAGCTGTCTCTTATACTTTCTTCATCTCTCTGCCTTATGCTTTCTGTTGTGGTTCTTATATACCACGTTTTTTCATGTGCCCACAACTTAAGGGTGTCAATTTCTATTCTATCTATTTTGTTTTCTTCTCTTTTTTTATTAATATTAACTTTTTCCTTTCAGCCCTTTCTTTACTCTTTCTCTCTCTCCTCATCATTCTAGCCTTCTAATCATTATATATATATTAGTATTTGGTTTCCCAGTCCATTCCAGGTATTCCACTTGCTTCCTTATTATTGTACACTACCTACATGAGTTAAATATTCATTTCACTAAGTCTTATTTGGCCCCTCTTCTAACTTTTCTCAATATTACTATTATCCTTCTTGCTTTCTCACATCTTTCAATTCCTCTGGCCTAATATTTTGCCTTCAAGGGAACATAGAAAGAAGAAAGGAAATAAAATAAGAAGAAAAAGTGTCAAAGAGAAAACTTAGCATACACACAGAACCTCCAGCTAAATAAAACACTAGAGCAGAGAGAGAAGTTAATCAAATAAACCCATCAAGATAAAATGATGACTAGAGGGCAACAAAAAATCACAAACCACCCTGAGAAACAGGAAGACATGGATCAGTACAATGAACAAACAAAAAACAAGGAAGAGATGCAGAACATCAAACAAGTAATCAAAGTTTTCCAAACAAATATCATGGACCAACTTAATGAAGTGAAGGAAGAGATTAAGGATATAAAGAAGACACTAGGAGAATATACTGAAGAAATTGTAAACATATGCAAAAAGATAATGGATATGATGGTGATAAATGGCACAATCCAAGAAATATAAAAGATGTTGGATTCACATAACAGCAGATTTGAACAAGCAGAAGAAAGAATTAGTGATGAGGAAGATAATACATCTCAAATCAAACAGATAGTAGAACAGAAAGACAAAAAGGATAGAAAAAATCCAGCAGAGACTCAGGGATTAAACCAACAAAACAAAATGCACCAACATGGGCATTATGGGAATCCAAGAAGGAGAAGAGAAGGGAAAGGGAACAGAAGGAGTGTTGAAGGAAATAATGGCTGAAAACTTCCCAACCCTATTGAAAGATATGGATGTGCAGATCCAGGAAGCACAGTGCACCCCAAACATTTTAAATCCCAACAGGCCAACTCCAAGACATATACTTGTCAAAATGTCCAATGCTCAAGACAAAGAGAAAATACTCAAGGCAGCAAGAGAAAAGAGAACCACCACATACAAGGGAAGTACAATAAGATTAAGTGCTGATTACTCATCTGAAACCATGGAGGCAAGAAGATGGTGATATGACATAGTCAAAGTACTAAAAGAAAAATACTTCCAGCCACGAATTCTCTATCCAGCAAAACTGGCATTCAAAAATGATGGAGAGTTCAAAATACTCACAGATAAACAGAAATTAAGAGAGTATGTCAATAAGAACCTGCACTTCAAGAAATACTAAAGGAAGTTCTACAAGTTGAAAGTAAAAAACAAGGGAAAGGGTGTTGGAGGAGAATTTAAAACAACTAAAAAGACAAAAACAGAAAAAAA
>JAQZBX010105696.1:0-10824 GCA_029593785.1 Cabassous unicinctus
AAAAAAAAAAAAAAGTTGGGGGCAGGGAGGGAACTGAACTGCTATAAGACAGTACTAGTCCCAGAACTGAAAAGTGTTAAGGAAACGAGGGAACTGAGTTAGGGAGAGAATTGAGACAAATCATAGGAGCTGGGGAGAAAATTTTGCAGAAAAATAAAAAAGATCAAGATTCTCAGAAAAGGAACTTTTCTCCTGGAGGTGAAACAATTGCACAAAAAGTGCAATCTTAAAAAGTGTACAGCATATCCAGGGTAAGAATCAGATGAAGAAGATCTGAGAAAATCTGAGAGTTAAACAGGGCAATTGTGTAGGTTGAGACTAAGTTGGAAGAAGTGTCAAAGAACAAGTGTCCAAGAAGACTGTTAACACAAAGCCAATCAACAATAAAACCCTAGACAAGAGGGAGAAACTGACCTTCAGAGATAACTCATCAAGATAATGAGATGCCCAGAATCAGCAAAATATTACAAGTCACACTAAGAAACAGGAAGATATGGCACAAAGAAACAAATTAAAACCTCAGAGGAGACACAGAATTTGGAAAAACTAATCAAAGAATTTCAAAAAAATCTCCTAAATCAATTCAAGGATATGAAGAAAAATATAGATATAGACCTAAAAAGATACTAAGACAATGTATGAACAGAAAGAAGAATTTTAAAGTTTAAAAAGAAACATAAAGTACGAGGATGAAAGGCACAGTAATAGAGATTAAAAATACACTACATGCATACCATAGCAGATTTGAACAGGCAGAAGAATGAGTGAACTAGAAGAAAAGATAATCTAAATCATACAGTCAGGAGAACAGATAGAGAAAAGTATAGAAAAAAATCAAGCAGTGTCTCTTAGGGATTTGAGTGGCAGCATGAAGCACACACACATACACTTCATGGGTGTCCTGAAGGAGAAGAGAAGGGAAAAGAGACAGAAAGAATATTTGAAGAAATAATGGCTGAAAATTTCCCAACTCTTACAAAAGACAAAAATATACATATCCAAGAAGTACAACATATTCCAAACAGAATAAACCCTAATAGACTTACTCTGAGGCATACTAATCAGAACGTCACATTCTAAAGATAGAGAATTCTGAAAACAGCAAGAGAAAAGTGATTCATCACATCCAAGGGATCCACAATAAGATTAAGTGCCAGTTTCTTATCAGAAACCATGGAGGTGAGAAGACAGTGGCATGATGTATTTAAGGTACTGAAAGGAAAAAACTGCCATCCAAAAATTCTTTATCTGGTAAAATTGTCCTTCAAAAATGAGAGAGAGTTAAAAATATTTACAGATAAACAGAATCTGAGGGAGTGTGTCAAAAAAAACCCTGGTCTAAAGGGAGTTCTGCAGGTTGAAAGGAAAACACAAGAGATAGTGGCTTGGAGTAGTGTGAAGAAATGAAGATCTTCAGTAAACATAATTTTTTTTTTATTTTAGTAAACGTAATTTAAAAAGGTAAATGCAAACCCCAACAGTACTGTATCCTCAATATACATCTCTACTCTTTAATTCCTATGAGTCAAAATACAATTGAACAAGAAAAAAAGCATATTTCCTGATAACAGACATGCAAAACATGAAGAGGTGATGTGGAACAAAAACAACATAAAGCGGGAAAACAGAGGGATATGGGAGCAGAGAAAGTGTATGCTATTGAAGCTAAGTTGGTATCTTTTCAATTTAGTAGATTATAGGTGCTCATTGTATAATACAAACCCCAGGGTAACCACAAAGAAAGTAGTTCAAAAATATACAGAAACAAAAATGAGAAAGGGATCAGAAAAGATACATCACAAAAGATCAACTATTTAGAAAAGGAGGTTGCAGTAAAATAAAATAGAGACAAAAATATGACATATAAAAACAAAGGACAAAATGGCTGAAGTAATTGCTACCTTTAAAGTAATAACACTAAATGTTAATGTAATAAACTCCCCAATCAAAGATACAGATTGGCAGAATAAATTAAAAATACATATATGATCCAACTATATATTTTTTACAAGAAACTCACCTTAGAGCCAAAGACACAAATAAATTAAAAGTGAAAGGATGGAAAAAGATATTCTGTGCAAATAGTAACCAAAAAGAGCTGGGGTAGCTATACTAATATTGGACAAAATAGACTTTAGATCAAAAGCTGTTACAAGAGACAAAGAAGGACATTATACATTAAGAAAACAGGCAATCCACCAAGAAGATAAAACAGTCATAAACAGTTATGCACCTAACCACAGTGCACCAAAATACATAAGAAAAACACAGCAAAACTGAAGGGAGAAATCAACACCACTTCAACAATAGTTGGAGACATCAATACTGCCCTCTCATCAACAGATGGAATATCTAGACAGAAGATCAGTAAGGAAACAGGGAACTTGAATAATTTGATAAATGAACCAGATCTAAAAGGCACTTACAGAACATTGAACCCCCAAACAGCAGGATATACATTCTTCTCAAGTGCTCATGGCTCATTCTGCAGGATAGACCACATGTTGGGTCACAAAACAAGTCTCAATAAATTTTAAAAGATTGAAATTATACAAAGCATCTTCTCTGACCATAATGGAATATAGCTGGAAGTCAATAACAGGTAGATAACTGGAAAATCCACAAATACATGGAAGTTAAATACCACACTCTTAAGTAATAAGTGGGTCAAAGAAGAAATTACGAAAGATATCAGTAAATATCTTGAGATGAATGAAAACAAGAACACAAATACCACAACTTTTGGGAAGCAGTGAAGGCAGTGTTGAGAAGGAAATTTATAGCACTAAACACATTTTAAAAAAAGAAGTAAGAACTAAAATCAAAGACTAACTGCATATCTGAAAGAACTAGAAAAAGAACAGTAAACTAATCCCAAGGCAAGCAGAAGGAAATAAATAACAAAGATTAGAGCAGAAATAAAGGAAATGAAATACTAAAAAAATAAAATAAAAACCAAGAGAGCATTAACAAAACCAAAAGTTGTTTCTTTCAAAAGATCAATAAAATTGACAAACCCTTAGGTAGACAGACAAAGTAAAAAAGGAGATGCAAATAAACTCAGAAATTAGAGGGGAGACATTATTACTGGCCCCACAGAAATAAAAAGAATCATAAGAGGATACAAGGAACAAGTGTACACCAAATATCCACCTAGATGATATGGACAAATTCCTAGAAACACAATGTATACTGACTCTAGAAGAAATAGGAGATCTCAACATGCCAATTACAAGTAAAGAGATTGAATCAATCATCACAAACCTCCCAACAAAGAAAAGCCCACGACCAGATGGCTTCACTGGTGAATTCTACCAAAAATTCCAAGAAGAATTAATACCAATCCTGTTCAAACTTGTGAATAAAATAAAAAAACAGAACAGGAGGCAACTCTACCTAAATCATTCCATGAGGCCAACATCACCCTAATACTAAAGCCAGATAAAGATACTACAAGAAAAGAAAATTACAGACCAATTTCTCTATGAATATAGATGCAAAATGAAATAATAAAATAATAAACATATATAAAGAGAGAGAGATGCAAAAATCCTCAACAAAATACTTGCAAATTGAATCCCACAGTACATTAAAAGAATTACATGCATGCTCCAGCAGGTTTTTTTTGTTTTTTTTTAGATTTTATTTATTTATTTATCCCCCCCTGCTGCTTGTGCTTGCTGTGTCCATCTGCTGTGTGTTTTTCTGTGTCTGCTTGTCTCCCTTTTTTGGGTCATCCTGCTGCGTCAGCTCACCGCGCCGCGCGGGCTGGCTTGCCTTCACCAGGAGGACCCGGGAATCGAACCCGAGGCCTCCCATATGGTAAACGGGAGCCCTATCAATTGAGCCACATCCGCTTCCCTGCTCCAGTAGGTTTTATCCCAGGTATGCAAGAGTGGTCCGACAAGAAAATCAATTAATGTAGTACACCATATTAACAAAACAAAGGCGAAGAAAAGACCTGATCATCTCAATTGACACAGAAATGGCATTTGACAAAATCCAGCATCTTTTCTTGATAAAAACCACTTAGAAATATAGGAATAGAAGGAAATTTCCTCAACATGATAAAGGGCAATGTATTAGTCAGCCAAAGGGGTGCTGATGCAAAATACCAGAAATCTGTTGGCTTTTATAAAAGGTATTTATTTGGGGTAGAAGCTTACAGTTACCAGGCCATAAAGCATATGTTACTTCCTTCACCAAAGTCTGTTGCCACATGTTGGAGCAAGATGGCTGCCAACATTCAGCCTTCCTCTTCCTCTTAAGGCTCCGTGATCCCAGCTTCTTCCAATATCAGCTTTAGGCCATCAGGCAAACGGCTTGTCTCTCTTCCTGAGGCCTCTGCCATGTCTGTGGAGCTGTCTCTATTCCTCTGTGTTTATTTCCCAGGCTCCAGCTCAAAAACTCCAACTCTCTTCTCTGCCGTGTAGTTTTTTTCTGTGAGTCCCCACCCACCAAGGGAGTGGGGACATGCCTAATCAAAGCCTTAATCATAATTTAATCATGCCCAGGTATAAACCAGTTTACAAACATAATTCAATATCTACTTTTGGAATTCATAAGGAATATCAAACTGCCACAGGCATATATGAAAAACCCACTGCTAACATCATACTCAGTGGTAAAAGACTGAAAGTTTTCCCTCTAAGATCTGGAACAAGACAAGGATGCCCACTGTCACCACTGTTATTCAACATTGTACTGGTTCTAGCCAGAGCAGTTAGGCAAGAAAAAGAAATAAAGGCATCCAAATTGAAAAGGAAGAAGTAAAACTTTCACTATTTGCAGATGGCATGATCCTATAAATAAAAAGTCCCGAAAAACCTACAACAAAGCTAGTAGAGCTAATAAATGAATTCAGCAAAGTGGAGGTATACCATACTTTGATCCACCAGAACAAAGTTTAAAAGGCCCAATAAAAATGTTTTTCTTAAATTTTTACTTTGAAATAATTTCAAATTCACAGAACAGTTGCAAAAATTACACAAAACCCATATATTGAACTCCAACATACTCTCCCACCAGATACCCAGTGTATTACTCAGTCAAACAGGTGCTATGAAAGTACCAGAAATCAGTTGGCTTTTATAAAGGGTATTTATTTTGGGGTAGAAGCTTACAGTTACCAGGCCATAAAGCAAAAGTTACTTCCCTCACCAAAGTCTATTGCCACACATTGGGGCAAGGGTTTGGGCTTCTTGGGTTCCTCTCTTCCCAGGGCTCTGTTTCTCTCCAGGCTCAGCTGCTATGCTCTCTCCACAAGGCCAGCTGTATACTATCAGGTGAATGGCTCTGTCTCTCGGCCCGGGGCTTCTACCATGTCTAAGGAGCCATCTCTATTCCTCTGTGTTCTTCTCCTGTGTGTTCACTTCCCAGGCTACAGCTCAAAAACTCTAACCTCTCCTCTCTGTGGTGCAGTTTCTCTGTGAGTCCCTGCCCACCAAGAGAGCGGGACTTCGATGTCCTACTGACATGGCCCAATCAAAGCCCTAATCATAATTTAATCATGCCCAGGTACAGACCAGTTTACAAACATAATCCAGTATCTATTTATGGAATTCATAAACAATTCCAAACTGCTACACTCCACCCTCTGAATTCCAAAAAGACATTACAATATTCAAAAAACTTTATTTCAGTAACAATATTAAGTACAAAATCATATTATAATCGGTTTAAAAAAATACAGTTTGTCTTGGGGCAAAGTCTCATCTGCTTTAGACCTCTGAAACTTACAAAACAATTTATCTGCTTCCAATACACCAGTGGACAAAGGATAAATATTTTCATTGCCATAAGAGAAATTGAGAGGGAATCATGAGTCACAGGTCCTCTACAGTTGAGTAAATCTACAGGGCATATATCATTAGATTTTAAAGTCTGAGAGTCATTCTTAAGATGATTCTTTCTTCTCCTTGGGGCCTCATGAGGACCCACCCCTTCCACAGGCCTGCCCAATGGCCATTTTCTTGGTTCCACAATCATCAAGCATCTGGGTGTCAACCAAGTTCCTGACCTCACCATACAAGAGTGTTGAGGTGATTGCCACACTTTACCCAAACTTTGGGTTAGACTCTTAACCCCCCTAGTAGAGTGAAGTGAAGACAACATCCTCCCTAACCTTTGGCATACAGGCTCAACCCTCTCAGAGCAACGAGTTGACCACCTGGCCTTCCCTAATCCATGGGGAACAGGTGTAACCCTCTCAGATCTATGGGGTGCTGACCTTAACTGCCCTAATCCTTGAGGAATGTGCTCCACCCTCTCTGTACCCTGGGGCAGCAAAACTCTCCAAGAACATTGGGCAGGAACATCCACCCTCTTCAACTGCAGGGGGGCAAACTCACCCTCTCTGTACACATGGTTGGATTCCTCTCTTGGCCCAAGGCGATGTCTTAATTCCAGAACTCAGCTTCCATGGTTTTCCTCTTGAAGTTGTTTCCCCTTCAATCTCTCCCTTCCATGACCCTTTTAGCCCAAAATGTCAGTGGTTTTGTTCATACAGCATTCTCAAAAAGCTTGTTGGTTTAGCATGCAAGAAGCAGGGGTCCAAGCCATCAGACAGTAAAACTTTCCACAAGTCTTTCTGAGATAACTGCATCTTCAATCCTGATTTACAAGTTCCAAGTTTAGTTAAGTCCTCAAATGGGGCACTACCATCTGGGAGTTTGAGTTCCAGAGACTTGGAAGTTCCGGAATCAGGTTCTGGTTTCTTTGTGTCCAACAATTTAGTCCTCAGCTTATTTCTTTCATCTAGAATTTTACTATAATCCAAGCCACATTCTCTGAGTTTACTTTGGAAACTTCTTCAGCTAAATGCCCAGGTTTGCCATTTTCAAATTCTGCATTCCATAAAACACCAGGAGTTAATCTTGAGAGGTTCTCTGCAACTTTAAAACACGGATCACCTTTCCTCCAGTTTCCAATATTAGTTTCATCATTTACTTCTAAGGCTTCATAAAAAGTCTCTTTAGAGTTCATATTACTATCAATAGTCTCTTCAAAGCACTGTCAGTCTTTTCTGCCAAGCATCTCAGAATTCCTCCAAAAAAAAACCCTTATCCATTTATAAAATCATTCCAGCATTTTGGTAATTGTAAATGCACTACCCCAGTCCTGGTACCAAATTCTGTATTAGTGAGCCAAAGGGGTGCTGATGCAAGATACCAGAAATTGGTTGGCTTTTATAAAGAGTATTTATTTTGGGGTAGAAGCTTATAGTTACCAGGCCATAAAGCACAAGTTACTTCCCTCACCAAAGTCTGTTGCCATGTGTTGGAGTAAGATGGTTGCCAACATCTGCAAGCATTTAGGCTTCCTCTTCCTCTTAAGGCTCCATGGTCCCAGCTTCTTCCAATATCAACTGTAGGCTGGGATAAGTCTTGACTCTCTCCTGGGACTTGTTTCTCTCCAAGCTCAGCTGCTCTGCTCTCTCCACAAGGCCAGCTGTGAACTATCAGGCGAATGACTTGTCTCTCTTCCCAGGGCCTCTGCCATGTCTAAGGGAGCTTTCACTCTTTCCTCATGTATCTGCTTCTCTGCCTGTTTACTTCCTGGGGCTCCAACATTAAAACTCCAACCTCCCTTCTCTGCAATGCGGTTTCTCTGTGAGTCCCCACCCACCAAGGGGGTGAAGACTCAACATCCTACTGACATGGCCCAATCAAAACCTTAATCATTATATAATCAAGTAAAAGTAAAACCTCCGGATCCAATATAATCTAATATTCCCAGAGGAACAGACCAGTTTACAAACATAATCCAATATCTATTTTTGGAATTCATAAACAATATCAAACTGCTACAGTTATGCCACCCCCATCACCATCTATTAGCCAAACTTTCCCATCACTCCAAACAGAAACCCTTCACCCATTATGCATTAACTCCCCATTCTCCCTCCCTTCTACCCTGGGTAACCTGCACTCTACTTTCTTTCTCTATGAGTTTGCATTTTTTTAAACTTTTTCATATAAATGGACTCATATAACAGCTGTCTCTTTGCATCTGACATTTCACTAAACATGGTGTCTTCAAGTTTCATCCATGTGGTGGCATATATCAAAACTTCATTCCTTTTGAAGACTGAATCTATTACTGCCTATTTTTGTATTTAGTTGACCTTTTGTAGTGAATCCTTCTCACTTCCTTCTGTGCATATTTTTCCAATATTTTCTTTGTCATTGTAATGGGGCTTAAATTGGTCCAATAACAATTTTGATAGCAGAACACCTTCACCAAGTAATTTATTTAGTTTGACCTTTTTAATCAGCAAGACTATAAAAGGAAAAGTTTCCTGCATGCAATAGAGAAAAGTAATTTATCTCAGATTATAAACCTGAGAAAAGGGGGCCTCTTGTATTGTTTGATATTAGGGCTTCTTCAGTCTCCCTTATCAGGTTCTACCCCAAACTTTTTCTGACTCTTAGTTCTAACTGCCAAGTCCAAGTGAACCACAAGGATTTAATTTAAAAATGAAAAAGCATATGTTTTTTTAAGATAATCCATTCCTGTGAGTATAAACTTATTGTAAGTAGGTTTTCATGAAGTTACTTCAGTTAAGGCGTGGCCTAGGATGGGTCTTAATCTTCTTACCATAATCCTTTATAAAGAGGATGAATACAGAGAGAGCCACAGAAGCAAGAAGCTGAAAGCAAGGAAACCCAGAAGAGTAGGGAGAGACCAGCAGATGCTGCCATGTGCCTTGCCATGTGTTTTAGTTTGCTAAAGCTGCCAATGCAAAATCACCAAAAATGGGTTGGCTTTCATAAAGGGAATTTATTTGGGGTAAAACTTTACAGTGCTGAGGCCATGAAATGTCCAAATAAAGGCATCATCAGAGATGCTTTCTCACCAAAGGTCAGTTGCTGGTCAGATCCTGGACCCCTGCCACATGGTGAGGCAAAATGGAGACTCTCAGCCTGAGTCTTTGCCTTCTCATCCAGGCTGCTTTCTCCCAGGACTCAGCTGTGGGTGATCAAGCACATGGTAGGGATCATCTCTTCAGCCTTAAGCTGAGAGGCCTAGCCTCTCTGCGCTTCTTTGTCTTTCTGCAACAGCTGGTGATCCTGGAGTACCTTCCTGCATGGCAGTGTCAAAATGGTGGCTTCCTTTCTCTCTGTGTTTCTCCTTCCAGTTCTCAGTTTATAAAAGACCCCAACAAGAGGGTGGAGACCCAGCCTGAGTCCCGCCTCACCAGTATAGTCCAACCAAAGGTCCTAAAGTGATCTAATCAAGTTATCTAATAAAAGAATCCCTTAGTGCAATCAAAAGGCCCCTCACCCACAGGAATGGATTAGTTTAAGAACATGATGTTTTCTGGGATTCACAAAAACCTTCAAACTGTCACACCATATGACAGAGGAGTCCAGAATCACTGGCATCTGGTCTTCGGAAAAAGAGCATCACCTGATGATGCCATGATCTGAACATTTTTCTCATCCTAAAAACTATAAACTTCTAAGCTAATAAATTCCCATAGTCAAAGCCAATGCACTTCATGGTATCTGCTTTGAGCAGCTTAGCAAACTAAAACACAGGGATAGATATTGCATTTGGTAAGATCCTAAATGACTTCTGAATTTCAGTTCATGTGTTAGCTCATTAGCCTGGCCACAACTATTTTTTAGCTTCTGAACTACCATAAACACAGGACCAGTATACACAGGATCAATGTAGGAAACAGAAACCAGTCTAGTTATTGAAAGCAGATGGGGTTCTAAAACAGAGAATCAAATGCTTCAAAATTAATGATGGGATGAAGAAGCAAGTTCTCAGATGGGCCTCTAAGAATGGACCCTAGAATGTCACAGAACTGACTGTCTTGGAAGCTCCTTTCTCCATCATGATCCAGAGAATCAGGAGGCACTGCTGGATGGACTGAGATCAAGAACACACAACTACAGCTGTGAACCAGGGAACCAGAAACCAGGTTCAAGATGCTGTTGCCATCTCCACAGCTGCCCCTCCACACCTGCAAAGCTGAAGAGCAACTCAGGGAGAATGATGCAAAATAAATACATCATCTCATGACTTTGCTTGCCAGCAGAAATGACAAAGTAGCATGAAAATGGACTTTGTCTCCCTACCTTACATCGCCAAAACTTATGTGAGTATATCTAATTGGTGGAAACTTATTTGCATCCAAAACCATAGCTCCAAGGGACTCTGGGAAATATTTCAGCTCTTCAGCCTCTGCAGTGCAGAACTGCACACCATATGCCAGTTTGCCACATCCATCAGGAGAATTATGACTAACTCTGAACTGTACCAAAAGAAGGTCTAATAACAGGGTTTTCATTTACCAACAATCCATACCTAAGGGTAGAAGGGAAACACCTCTCTCAAGCCACTGAAAGATAAGATTTCATCAATCTCAAGTTTTCTAAGGTATCATCAATAGAGATTAAAAGTGTCTCACTCCATTTCACTTTTCTCATTTTCACAATTATGACTAGAACCAAATAGTCATTTGTTGAAATTCAACGTGGAGGTAGACAGTGCCGGGGACGATCCAAAGAAAGATTGGGATCAGGGGACCTCACTCCATGAGGAATGCAGGCAAGTTTATTTAGATTGAAGCTACTTTTTATACTACAAAGCTGATAACAAAAGTAGGGAGTTCTTCACTAGCTTCTCAGCTTGGTGCGTGAGAACGCTACCTGTTTGTGAGTTCCCAGACAAACTTTCCTGGGAACTTAGACAATAACATCTGTGTGGGGAGCTCATTCTGCTCTGCCTCCTCCCACTGATATCTGCAGTATGCAGTGTCCTTGGAGACATTTACTCTCTGCCAGCAAGCATGCTTTTTGGATGCTTAAC
>JAQZBX010105697.1:0-10823 GCA_029593785.1 Cabassous unicinctus
TCCACAGATGCAAGGAGGTTGGAAGTGAATGGTTGGAAAATGATTTCACATGCAAACAATAACCAAAAGAGGGTGGGAGTAGCTATAATATTGGAACAAAGTGACTTTAAATGCAAATCTATTGTAAGATATAAAGAAGGACACTATATATTAATAAATGGGATAATCTATCAAGAAGAAAGATCAATCATAATCATTTATGTACCTAACCAGAGTGCCCCAAAATACATGAGGCAAACATTGGGAAAAACAAGATATTTCTTAATTGCCTTTGTGATTTCTTCTTTGACTCTTGTTTCTTTAAGGATGTACTCTTTAATTTCCACATAGTGAATTTTCCAGGAATTTTTCTGTTATTGATTTTAGCATCATTTCAGTGTTGTCAAAGAAGTTTCATTTTATGATTTCAATCTTATTAAATTTATTAAGTCTTGTATTGTGATCTAGTGTATGGTCTATTTTAAAGAATGACCTACATGCACTAAAGAATAATGCGTATTCTGATCATTTGGTTGAAGGGTCTACATATATCTTTTATCTTTAAGTTGCTTATAGTATCACTCAAGTCTTGCATTTCCTTATCAATCTTCAATTTAGATATTCTGTCCATTATTAAATGTTGAATATTGAAATCTATTACTAGATCATAGAACCATCTCTTTCTCCTTTGAAATGTGCTAATGTTGACATGACCACTTCATAAGTATGTTGTCTATTGTTTGAAATCTTTGATAGTTTGGCCTTGAAGACTATTTAATCTGATATTAGTATAACTATTACAGTTTATTTTGGATAAAATACTCATGGAATATTTTTTCCATCCTTTCACTTTCAACCAACTTGTGCCTTTGAATTTAAGTTGAGTCTGTTGTATTAAACATGTACTTTTAACCATTGTGCCAATCTCTGTGTTCTGATGCAGAGTTTATTCCATTTCCATTTCAAGTATTTGCTAATAATGCAGAACTTTTTTCCAACATTTTAACTATTTGCACTTTGTAAGTTTTATACTGTTTTTATTACTTTTTACTTTGTTCTTTTAACTCTTCATTAATGTCTACTTTCAAGAATTTTTGAATATTTTGCTTTGCAGTATTTTGAGTACCTTCTCATTTTCATTCAATTAATTTTTCAGATACTATTGACTTAAACAAAAGATCCTGCATCTATATAAATCTTTGAATTGATACCAACATAACTTCAATAAAATATACATTGTTCCTGTACACCAGCATTCTCTCACTTCTTTATTGCACTTATTACAAATTATATCTTTGCACATTAAATCTCCTAAGCCATAGAATTTTCATTACTTTTTTAGCATGTGATTTTTAGAGTCTGAACAAATAGAAAGTGGAATTAAATTTAAAAAAAAACAAACAATAAAATATTATACTGGAGATTCTAATTACCTTTACCAGAATTATTCCATCCTGCTGCTTCAACACACTGTTTCATATCCTTTTTTCTATCTGAAGAACTCCATGTATTATTATTATAGGACAAATCTAGCAGTATTGATCTAACAGCTTTTGTTCATCTGGGAATGTGTTAATATTGCCCTCACTTATAAGACACCTTGCCAGATATAAAACTATTGGTTGAAATTTTATTCTTTCAGCATTGCCATATTTCATCCCATTGCCTTCATGCCACTTTGATTTTTGTTAGGAAACCAGCACTTAATTGTACAGTAACTGTCTTTTACATAACATGTTGCTTTTCTCTTCCTACTTTCAGAACTCACTCCTTTTGTTTGCATACTATAGTTCTACTGCATTATTTCTGGAATGGTTCTGCTCAAGTTTATCTTGCTTTTTCCTAGTATTCATGAATATTTGTACATGTCATTCATTAAATTAGATAACTTTTCTGACATTATTTCACTTAATATTTCTCATGCACCATTCTCTCTTTTTTTCTCCTCACAATCATATTAAGACACTAAGGTTCTTTTCACTTTTTCTCATAGTTTTTTTTTTCCTTTCTCAAATACAACCTGAATCATTTCAGTCCTGCTGTCTTTGCTTTCAGTGATTCTTTCTTCTCTATATCCAACCTATGGTCTACTTCTCTAATGATTTTTGAAGTTTTTCCTTCTTCCTTTATATGGACCATAATTTGTTGCATTTTGTTTCATAAGCTTTTATTTTATTTTATTTTATTTTTTTTAAAGAAGTTTAGATTACAGAAAAGTTACATAAAAAATATAGGGGATTCCTATATACCTCACCACCTTCCCCTCGCCTATTTTCCACTGTTAATAACATCTTTCATTATTGTGATACATTTGTTACAATTGATGAACAAATATTGAAACAATGTTATTAAACATAGTTTATAGTTTACATTATGATTTACACTTTGCACCATACCATTTTATAGGTTTCGACTAAATGTATACTGGCTTGTGTCCATGATTACAAGATCATGCAGAACAATTCCAATGTTCCCAAACTGCCTCATGTTCCACCTACTCTTCCCTCCACCTCCACTCAGAAGCACTGGTGCCCACTATCTTTACAACAGTGTTAGAAATTCTTTCATTACTAGAATAATAATATATCTACTTTGGTCCATGTTTGCATTACCTCTGTTTGTTGGTTCATTCATTTTTCTTGAAGATATTGAGTTGGTGAAGTTCACTCTGCTTATGATTGAGAGGGGTTAAGATATTACATAAGCTTTTTGCTTAACAATGTATATTTTAAATATAAAATAATGGAAAGATTGTTTATTAACAGGGGTTTAACTGTTATAATTCAATCTTTCATGACATGTATAAATACACTTACATGCTTAGTAAACTGGGGGACACACTGATATACTTGGCCCATTTTTTGCTGGAATTCTGGATAGATGCAAGGTAAATGTAATGTGTATATCTACTTTAATAAGTTTATATTGATAATTAGAGTGAGAAACAAGAATAACATAATCAATTAAAAGATCAAATTAATATTGAACAGAGTTATAGAATGATAAATAGAGCAGTTTTATGTATAAACTTACTAACAATTAGTTTTTGGCTGGGAAGTTTTGAATTAGTAGCTGATACTAGAATTATGATTAAAAACACTTTCGTTTAGCACTTCTTCCCAGGGCATAACTTTCATTGGTCTGACTAGGAATTATCTTTTTTACTGTGTTCAGGATTAATAAACTTGATATTATAGATGCCAACTTGTGAGTACTGTGTTAATTGCCGAGGAATTGGCCTCAGGAAGGAACACAACACTCTCTGGGCAGTACATTCTAAGGTTTATACATCAGTCCCTGAGATAGTGGCCAGCCTTCTCAGGAACACAGCACTCTTTGGAATGCACTTTTATCTGATTTTGTTACAAAACATCCCTGATGTGCTTACTGTTTTAGTTCTCATTACTCCTAAATATGAAAAGTGCTGACTAGCAAGACAATGGTTTGTTGATAAGCAAGGTTTTTTGCATGATGCTTTATTTTAGGTTTGAATAACACCTGCTAAATTTTTATTTTATACATTTGGTTGTAGGATTGTTTAAACTCAAAAGATGAGATTTACATTTAATAATATATATTTATGTGTAACTTACAAGTTATTAAATTACTTAAGTACATAATTTATTATATTGTTAAAGTTTTGATTGGTGTTTAAGCATTTTATTCATAATTCATAATTATAGTAGATTATATAACAACAAATAATAATAAGACTTTTAACTAGTAGACATCTAATGAATAAACTTTTATTTCTTATAGGTTAAGATTCCTAACTAGTAAGGTTATGTAGGCTAGGAGGATGATTAAAATGACTTTATTTTTTCTATTTTGCGTAGCTTGAGACAAATTATTATTTTATTATTTGGGCTTTGAGGCAGCACATTAACTTGTAATCTTAATGCCTGCATTGGTTTTGCTGTTAGTATTTTAATCGGAACTGGGTCTGTGACTCACAGTGTTGAATTTAAACATAGTTTATAGTTGGCTTTCTTATAGGAAGGGGAATGTGGGCTGGCTTGACTTGTTTAAGGAGATATTAAAGAAAGCTTTAGCAAGTTTTAAAACAAAGTGACAGTGTCATAACTGGATATTAACCTTTTGGAACAAACTAGTAATATTTGAGACTCTTGTATACTACAGTGATGTTATTTTAATTTACCATAATTTACTGTTATGCACTACCCCAGGCAGCCCTTAATGGCTGCTCTCTTTTTGCAGCAATAGAGCTGCTGTTTTAGCAGAGGTGGGGTAAATTAGACAAACATGAGCTAAAGCATCCACCTCTTGATTTTTAGGCAGAGAGGTTGTTTTTGTGACATATAAACATTGTTAATTTTTAGGAATTTAATACATCTATTAAGTATTCCTATGAAGCTTTTATTTGCACAACTTTAACAGAAGGTTACAGAATCTCCTTTTAATTTTATAACAATTGTAAACACCTTCCATTCAAACTATTACATATTAAATAAACTATTTTATTACTTTACATTTTTTAAGGTGAGGGAACAAATCTTTTGAAATAAAAAGCTACTTTTCAGGAATTGATTTTGAGAAAGCAGGTTTGAACATTATGTTCTTGCAAAGGTGATAAAACTTGTTTCTCCAAAAAAAAAAGGTTAAGGTTAAAGTATAAGAAGCTATTTTGATAAAACAGACTTTCTTTTTTGTACACTGATTATTCAGGAGAAAAAGTCTTTATAAAACTTTACTAAAACAGAACAATGATTTAAGAAACTTTGAGAAAGCACAAAATTTTAACTTTTTGTCAGTATACTATTTGATACTAAAGCTTTTAAAAATTTTAAATAAACCCATCAAATCTTACTTAAATTTGACCACAAAAATTCCTTTTCCAGGCACTTTCTTCACTTTCTCTATTAATTCAGGTTTTGTCCCACATTTTACTCTTTCTTAATAATCAATCATTTTATATTAGGACAAAATTATTATTTTTTCCTTAATAATAAAAACACATTCTATATACCTTCTATACATGTTACCAAAATGATTTTGGAAACCATTTCCAAGTAAACCTTTTACAACATACAATTACCATCAAAAGTAAGCAAATTTGATAAAATAATGATTTAATGTGGTTAAAACTATTTTTATTACTTTAAATTACTATACATATTTATTTATTAGTATAAGCACTTATGCAATTTTTGAACATTTGAATAGAGCTCTTTTAATAATTTTCTTTTATCAATTTAATGTTACCTTCCAGAGGTATCAAAATATACACTGAGATTGAACAAAAGGTCAAACATAAAATGAGTTACAATACATCTATAGAAACATACATCTTTATTTTACTGCTTTTGAAAATTTTTTTGGAAACTGTGATGCCAAGTCTTCCACAATTCCAGTGGTTTAATTTCATTAGCCCCCACCAGCCCACCAGCCCACAGCTACACTATCATATAGGCAGTAGGGGGTTTACAGAGCAGCTGCTGGAATGTTTTCCTTATCTTAGTTAACCTTTTGGCCAAATGTTCTCTTACAAGCATGATCTCATTGATAAGGGCTATATTCAGCATTTCTGCCTGTTGAGTACAGCCTTTTTGATATTCAAGCTGCCAAACACTAAATTGAGCTGTGATCTCGGGGGCACATTTGATAGCCATTAGCAATGAAGTCTAAAATCCCCTAAATAAAGTTACTGTGAAGTTCATTTTCTTTAATACTTCTCCTTAGCTCTTTAAAGATTGTATAGGGAAGTGATTCATGCTGTTGCTGACCATTTTGGAAAGCCACAGGAAAGTGTGGCATTCTCCAGGCTCTACAGCTTCTTTTAAGCATTTTATCATAGCAAGGGGAGGCGTCTGAGTTTCAAAGAAGACTGAGGGTAGAGCAGGAGGAAGTGGGAGTAAAGTTTCTTCTTCTTTAGGAATTGTGGATTTTTTAATAGGAGCTGGGGAAGGAAGCAGAGGGGGAGGAGGAAGCGGGGCTTCCTCTTTGTCTAAAGCTAAAGGACTTTTGGTTGGGACTCATTTGGAGGACCAGTGGGCTGCGAAGGGGTGTAAAGTGGACATAAACTTGTTTTTATTAGGTTCCAGGTTATAAGAGCAGAGGCGGGAATTTTCTCTCCCTGTTTCCTTTTTAGATTTTTGCTACTCTTTCCCATAATTCTAAAGCTAATATTCCTCTGTCAGGAAACAATGGGCAGAAATTTCGGGATAACTTTAATAAACCAAACAGTTGAGCTTCTTTTACTGTACAGTTACCTGCCTTTAGTGAAGCAGAACGCTTCATGTAAATAAGGACTCCCAGGAGAAAGTTTCAATGAAATCTTTATTACCGGCCTGGGCACATTCCCTAGTGAGAGTTGCTCCTAACGTCTGGTGACTGCAGATTTATAGAACTCCTTCCTGCGTGGCATACATATTTCTATAGCAACCAAAAGCAGGATTGTTTTAATCATACATATTTCTATAGCAAAGCAAGCAAGCAATGTTCCAGAAGCTGAAGTTTCCTGTTAGCATTCCAGCAGGGAGGGTGAGTAGTTGATCTTAGGAGCATAACGTGCTGATTTTTTTCAGATCTGGATGGACACCTGGGTTTCCACCTGCAACTGTTAAAGTATTTTTCTACTGGGAATTTCCTGGTACTGTTTTGCTTCCTTCTCATTCCCCACTCCTGTAATCGCATTAGTCAAACCATTGACTCTGCATCAGTGGCTAAGGGATTGTAATGAGTGTGTAATATCATTAGCTTCACTGCCTGTATTTTTTTTTTTGGATGTAGGAAGTGAGGCAGTTAATGAAAATAGGGCCTACTAGAAATCCTAGTAGGACTAGGACAAGCAGTCCTGCAACAGCGATGATTAAGATGGTTAGCCATGGTGACCATGAGAATAGGCTTTCATACTAATTAGCACTTTTGGTTTTAAGTTCTTTTTGTTCCCTTAGCCTGTTTTTAACTAATGAGAGATTTTCTTTAATTATTTCTGAGTGGTTAGCGTAGAAACAGCAGGTTTTGCCTAGGGTTATACGTAGTCTTCCTTGTTTTAAGAATAATAGATCTAGCCCATGCCTATTCTGTAAAACCATTTTAGCCAGAGAGGATAAGGATGTTTTGAGGTGACTAACTGACTTTTCCAATTCCTTTAGATGTGTGTTAATCTGAGTAGATAAGGTTTTAAATTTTTCCTTAGCAGTGACCAGTGCTGCCGTTCCTAAGGCTGCTGAACCCCCAATCCCAAGGCTAACCATAATGGGAATGAGAATGAGAACTCGTTTAAATCAGCCTACGGTTCTAAAATGATCACTGCCCACTTCAGCTGAATACCAGTATACCTGTGGATGATGTGTACTAGGATGCAGACAACTGAGTTTTGTGACACGGTTTGAAGCGAGAGACAAGGGGTGATTTCTTGGGTACAGGTGATCCAGGTGCTACTAGGAGCTTTAGAACTCCTTCCCATCTTCGGTTCTGGTTATGCTTTAGTAATAGGAAATTAAATGAAAGCCACTACTAGTGCAAACGCTAGTAACCAGGAGGCACAGCAAACTCATTTGCCAGGGCATTGTTATTTTCCCGCCTCCTTCCCCACCCTTAGTCTTAACTTATCTGGCAAATCTTGATTTTTAACCGGTTTTCTGTCCTGATGACTGTCCACTGTCCTGCTTTTGACTTCTCCTTTCCAGACCTGACAGCTGTTAGCTGGGACGCATGTATCCAGTGCCTTTTCCCTGTGACTTTTACTGCCATGGGTGTTGTGAGGATCACCACATATGGGCCGGTCCACCGCAGCTTGAGTGTTCCAGCCTGGAGCTTTCGAACCCAGACAAGATCTCTGGGCTGCGCCTGAAATAAAGGAGGATTAGTACTTGAACAAGGGAGATGGGCTTTTTGGACTGTCTGATTGACCGTTTTTTTAATCTGGTCCTGCACCTTTAGAGTAGAGAAAAGATATTGGTTGTTATATTCAGATATTTTATTCTAACCCCAACTTGGGCAATATTTCATAGGGTGTAATGCCCTGCACATAGGGGGTACATCTGGCTTTAAGGAAGGAAAAAGGAAGGAGACTCACCCAGTTTTCACCACACTCCAGAGCCAACTTCATTAGGGTTTCTTTTAAGGTGCGGTTCATTCTTTCAACCTGTCCCAAACTTTGTGGCCAAAATTTATACCCAGGGCTTTTGCAACTTTTGAGTCATTTGCACTCTGAAGGCTGAGTCATTATCTGACCCTATTCTAAGAGGAAGGCTGAATCTTAGAATGATATCTGCTATCAACTTCTTAACTACTACGGTGGCTGTTTCATTTTTAATCGAGTAGGCTTCCACCCATCCCAAAAACGTATCCACCAGCACCAGGAGATACCTATATCCATATTTTCCCAAATTATTTTGGTAAAGTCTATTTCCCAGTGCTCTCCTGGTTCCACCCTGTGGAACCTAATTTCCACTGGAACTTGGACACCTCCTTTTTGATTTACTTTTGCGCAGATTTTGCATCTTGATATGATAGTTTTACTGATTTTAGACAAGTCTGAGAAATAAAAGTCTCTTTTTATTAGTTCTATTAATTTGGTGCCACCCATATGTGTGGTGTTATGCTGCTTTTTGAACAATTATCTCCTCACTGCTTCAGATAGGTATGTTCTGCCATCAGGCAGGACTAACCAACCTTCTGGGGAAATTTTAGCTCCTAGACTTTTCCCCTGCTTGACGTCTTCTGGAGAGTAGCACATTATCAGGGTCTCCCAGCTGGGGACTGTTGGGAGCATTTGGACAGGGGTGACCGGTAGGAAGATGGCAGTTTACGTGACTTTATCTGCCAGTTGGTTAACTTCAGCTTCCGGGGAGCTTCCCTTCTGGTGTCTCTTGCAATGAACAATGGCTACTTGGTTAGGGAACCAAATGGCTTTTAATAGCCCTAAAAACTCAGTCCCATTTTTAATTTCTTTTCCTCCCAATGTTAGGAATCCTCGCTCTTGGTACAGTCCCCTGTGCACATGGGCTATAGCAAAAGCATAACGACTGTTCGTACAAATATTGACAGTTCAGCCTTTTGCCCATTTTAGCGTTTGGGTAAGGGCTATTAGTTTGGCCCATTGGGCAGAGGTGCCATGGTTTAAGGATTGAACCCAGATAATTTTTAGGTGGCTCTGCTACTACTGCTCCCGCATAACAGAATCTGTCTTTAACAAACCTGCTGCCATTTATGTAGAGATTATGGGAAGCCTCCAGCAAAGGCACATCGGTGAGGTCTGGGCATAGCCCCATCAGGGTTTCCAGCAAGTACAAGCAGTTGTGGGCTACCGAGGGGACACTAGAGTCAGGGAGCAAGGTGGCTGCATTTAGTGCCTCCATTTTTGAGAATACCACAGAGGGTGGGTTCAACAATAAAACTTGATATTCTGTGATTCTGGCATTAGATATCCAGCGGTCTGGGGGACTGCAGAGGAGGGATTCCACTGAATGTGAGGCCGTTACCACCAGGTTTTGGCCAAAGGTTAACTTAGAGGCTTCCTTAATTAAAAGGGCAGTGGCTGTGACGGCTCTTAGGCAGTTGGGCCATCCAGCAGCTACATAGTCCAGCTTTTTTGAGAGGTATGCTACTGGTCAGTGCCAAGGCCCAAAGGACTCGGTTAAGACTCTTTTGCTAACCCCTCGACTTTCATCAATGAATAGATGAAAAGGCTTGGACAGATCAGGTAGCCCGAGGGCAGGGGCACTCACCAGAGTTGTCTTCAGGTCTTCAAAGGCTTTTTGCTGGTCTTTGGTCCACAATAAGTCATTTCCCTTGCTCGCTGTGGTGGCATAGAGGGCCTTAACAATTTCTGCAAAACCAGGGATCCACAGCCTGCAATATCCTACCGTACCAAGAAATTCGTGTACCTGTCATTCTGAGATTGGTGCTGGGATGCCCATTACAGCTTGTATCCTGTTGCATGAAAATTGCTGTTCCCCTTTTTCTAAGATGTATCCAGATATGTTATGGATTGGGAGCAGAGCTGAGTCTTTTGGCATATACACGATACCCCATTTCTGCCAACGATTTGAGTAGGCTGAGGGTAGCCACTTTGCAAGAGTCTGAGCCCGGTGTGGCTAGAAGGAGGTTATCTACATACTGAAGCAGGGTAACACCTGGATGCTGCTCCCTGAAGAGGGACAAGCCCCACCCTAGAGCCTCCCCAAACAAGGTCGGGGAGTTTATGAATCATTGGGGAAGCTTGGTCAGATTAGTTGCCCGCATTCCCCAGGCCGAGGGTTCTCAAAATCAAAGATGGGTTGGCTAACCGGTGCCAATGGTATGGAAAAGAATGCATCTTTTAGATCCAGGGCAGAGTAGGTGGTATGCTCTGGAGGGAGCTGGCTTAGAAGTGTGTAAGGGTTAGGGACGGTGGGATGTATTGTTTTTGTAGGCCTCCATTAGATGCTCTAAAAAGGCAGAGGGTGACTCATTAGGCCCTTGGGTAGTTTCACTCACTTTAGAAAGATTCGTTGGCTTTATAGCAGCAACTTGAAGGCCGCATAGGAGAGTCTGGCGAAACCACTCGAGAGCCTCCTTAGCTTGATCCTGATTGTAATTCCAGTCTCATCTGGTTGAGGGGAACGCATGTTTTATTCGGCCAGGGTCAGTAGTAGGTTGGCCGTTTCGGTCCAAGATGGTTTTGAAAGCCACCCTCCGGATATGATCTCTCTCCTCCGAGGTGAATAGGACCTGTAATAATTGCTGATAGTTGTCCCAGGTGGGGTTATGGGTGAAGAAGATAGTTTTTAGTAGAGAAATCAAGCCTTGGGGTTTTTCCAAGAATGGCGGATTTTGATTTTTTGAATTATACAGGTCTGTAGATGAAAACGGGACATACACTGTGAATGGGAGAC
>JAQZBX010105698.1:0-10827 GCA_029593785.1 Cabassous unicinctus
ATGGAATTCTCTCACAGAATATAAAACAATTATATTTACTATGTATAAAAACTAGAAGACAAGCTGGAAAACATCTACAGGGACAACTGCTCTAATAGTCGAAGGATTAATAGGAGTTAACTAGATTGTGAGGGAAGAGAGAGGGGATGTAGGAAGGAGGACGTTTCTAGCAAGGAGCCAATAGTTTCCATGTTCTATCCCATCACAACGCCTCTGTGTATTAGACATTGTGGAAAGAGACCAGCAATGTTGGCATGCAGAAAATAAGAGGGCAGGGGCATGGTGTGACATAAAAGACAAGAGATGAGTAGAGGCCACACCATGATAAGCATTTTGGTATCTATCTTGAGAACAGTCACAGAAGGTTGCAATTAAAAGGTTTTAAGTAGGAGTTGAGGTGTACAAACTTGGGGTTTAGAAGACATCCTACTCTCCTGCTCAACTTTGAAAGAACCTTCTCCCCTTGCCCTCTTAGAACTCACACAATTCCAAGTTCCATACTGAGCTGGCACTACTGCCCCCCAATTAGCAAATGGTGACGCTGAGTCTCAGAGAGGCAGTGTCCTGTTTTAAGGCCTGTTGAATAGTCTTAAGTTTGTCTGAGCTCATTTCATCTGAGGATACAGCACAGAAAAAAAGAGTCAAAGGGTCAGTCCCTACTGGCAGAGCCACCTAGAGGGTCCCATCCCCTGAGGCCTGCTAGGCCTCCATGTCCACACCTGGAGATAGAGTCTCCAGCACCAGAGCCTTGGGCCATCTGAGCTCACAGCTGACATGAGTCACACTGCCTCAGCAGACAAGGCAGCTTATGCTTGTGTGTGTGCATTCGTGTGTGCACACATGTGTATGTGTAGGAGGAGAGGTGGAGCAGTGCCTATGAGAAAGGCCGTGATTTTCATCCCTAACACTGAACCGTGCCCAGCAGCGGCAATGTGGCTAAGGGTTCAGGGGGATAATTACAACCTCCGCAAAGCAGGCCACATTTTGTGCGAGGACAAACATACCTCCCCAGGATGCCGGGTGGGCAAGCGCTGTGAACACATCACCAACCCAGGGCCCAGCCATTCCCACCTTCCCAGCACTCATCACTCCCAGGCTGTCAGGACTTTGCTCCTGCATACCAAGGAGCTGCCAGCCTGCCCCTTACCCCACAGCAGGCTCCCAGAGGATCACAGACAGGTTGTGACCCCATTGGGTATCAATCCCCACCCCTGTTCCCCTGCTCTGATCCTGCCAGAGGAGCCCCAAGGGGGCAGCAGGCAGACCACCGTCAGCCCAGACACCCCTGGCAATGGTGCGGCCTTTGAGGCTAAAGTTCATTTTGTCAATCAGCCCATTGTTGGTCTGCCAAGCGCAGGCTCGTCCTCCCCCGGTGTGTCACTGAGGGCTGTTGACACAGATGTCAACTGTCGAGGGTGCCCTCCACCCTCCGCCTCCCTCCTAGGGCATCCTGCAGGCCAAGCACAAGGGCTTCTGTCGCAATGCACTCTACTGGCCCCTTGCAAGAACCAAGATTGCCACACCTTCGGAATTGCCAAAACTTGACTGGATACTTCATCATGCAGATTGGCCACAGAGGCTGTAGCTGACACGGACAGGTATGGCAGATACTTGACTGTTTGCCAGGTGACAAATCCCAACCAAGTGAAACCTGCAGACTTCACAGTATCTGCGGTGCATGCTTCCTCCCACCCTCCCAGCAGAAGCGGCAGGTGGTGGCCTGGTGGGCCCATTTCCAGCACAGGAAGAAAGGGCCACATCTCTATCATCTACATGCATATGAGCCCAGCTGGCAAGCCGAAGCCATGGTACGGGCTGAGCTCTTCATTGCCCTCACCAGGCACACTAGGCACCACAGGAACCCATAGAGAGGGTCCCAGAGGTCCTCCTCCCTGTTCCTTTCACTAAGCCCCCACTAAGCCCAGCTCACCTCAAGATAGAAGGCCACTAAACCATGACAATCCCCGGGCAGAAAAGAAGAAGCAATTGCCAAAGTGTGATAAAGATTCCCAAAATTCATGAAACACTGGGTCCTCAAGGAGCACTGTCGGACCCAGAGAAAAACATATGGTCCATGGGCAACTTCCCTTCATAGGCCACCATGATTCTGCTGAATTATTTGTCATGTTTTTGGTCTCCATAAATGTCTAGCAACCCTGGCCAGGGCTGTGGGAGAGAGAGGAGGAGGAAAGTAGTTAGTTCTAGACAGGGAAAGAACTCACACACACAGGTTATAGCATGAGGCAGGATGTGTGCCCGGGAATGAGTGGATGGGAATCCAAGGAAGGAAAAGCACTATGTTATGGAACGGACAAGGCAGGCAGGCTTCCCGGGGGAGTTGGATTTGTTCCGGTTTAGCCAGGTGGACTGCAGGAAGGGCATTGGCTTAAGAAACTGGAAAATGGGAATGAGCATAGCTCTGTGTGAGGACACTGAGCCTGGAATCACAGGCTGGCTGAGACGCCCTGGTGTCACCATCACCACTATTGTTCAGGAGGGGAGACCGAGGCCTGGAGGGAGAGGGACTTCCCCAAGATCAGTCAGCCAAGTGGGGACTGGTGCCCAAGGCTCAGGTCCAAGGCCAGTGCCTCAGCTGCTACCAGAAGATGCTACCCCAAGCCACCTGGGCCCTTTCTCAAGAGATGCTGATAGGCACAGCCAATGATTCCTCCTCAAGTTGGGGCAAGATTTGGTGCCTGGAGTGCAATCCAGAAGGTAGGGGAGACAGAACAAGGGAAAGGAACTGGGCAGCACCCTACCCCAGCCCAAGCCAGGATAGGCTGACAGGATAGGGTTTTGAGTCTTCCAATTTGGAAGCATCTGTGAAAAAACTATTTTGAAATTTCACTCAATTTTGAAATTTCTTCAAGATAAAACCAAATCTAGGTTTTTGATGAGGTGACACCTTGAGCATTGTCCTGGGATGTAGTAAGCAGTCCCCCTGTCCTCGTGACCTTGGGGGCCACTTCCGTAAGCCCTCCTCTGTGGCTGTTGGTATGAGGCTCTGCCCTGGGAACATGCTGCTGGCAGGAGGCAGCACACATGGAGAAACAGACGAGACAAACATCAACTCCCTCTTCAACACTTGGGTCCCAAATCCCCTGTGTCCAGCACCATGCCTGGCATGCAGCAGCATCTAATGGATATGTGTTTGCCTTGCAATCCTGACACCGTAATTCTAAAAACCACTGAAGTGCCTAGTGCCTCAGTTTACCTACCAAATGAAGTCAGTTCACAGTTTCCTCCTCTAAGAAGCTCCACCAGTTGAACAAAGGCATTGCTAGGCATTGCAGTCTGAGCTCCTCAGGCATTATATCCTTGGCCTATAAAACAAGTCAGTGTGAGACCTGGGGCCCAAAGAACAGAAGTGGCTTTCTTGTTCTCTGCAAAGGACAGTCGCCCAAACCTTAGAGCAGGGGTTCTTAACTGGGGAAGGGGGTGGTGGAAAGATTTCAGGGGGTCCATGAGCTTCAGTTGAAAATTCAAAGAAACATTATTCTTGTGGGGACATATTGGTGCAGGTGTGATATATTTATTAAATAATATACAGTATAGTATAGACTTAATAAGGGGTCCATGGTTTTCACCTGATTGGCAAAGGGGTCCATGGAACAAAAAAAGGTTAAGAAGCCCTGCCTTAGAGGAAGCATGTGGGAAGCTAGAGTGCTAGATCTGGAAGGTCCTGCAGAGGGCACATCCCCCCTTCCCCCTGAACCCATTCATCACACCTTGATTACTAGGCTGGCACCAAGGACAGTACCCAGAGAAGAACAAGACCACAGTTGCAGAAAAGAGTGTCCTGGAAAGTCAGCCTGTTTTCTAAGTAAGGATTTCTGCTCTGGGACAGAGGGACTAAGAAAGCAAAGATGACATCGTACCAGGGTGAGGTGGGACAAGAGCTTTTAGGGCTGATAGAGACTACTTGGATGTAATGGCTGTAGGTTGCACCATAAGATGCCCATTTGATAGTACTTTGTCTTTATTTTCTATCCTGATGGAAATGTAATCATTTTTACACTGTAGCAGAACACATGGCTCTACCAGTTGTGCAACATAAGTCATGATTCAAGTTCTATGTACATTGAGCAGTACCTCCAAACACTCTTAACTTGCTTAACAAACTTTTCCCGAGTGCCTACCAAACAGCAGGCATGGAACCAGAGGAGCTCCCAGTCCAGTGGGGGCAAAGAGGAGCCTTTCCCCTGGAAAGGCAGCAAATGAAATGCTCTTTTCAGCCTGTGCCTGCCTCCAGTCCCCTGGCATCTGCTCTCCATTGTGGCTTCAACTCCCGAGGCCAACCTGAGGAAGATCTGCTGAGGCCTCGGAGTATGCTCAGGAGACCTGAGTCCTGACCCTGAATCAGCCATACAAGCAGCATCAGCTGTCTAGGCCTCAGTTATCCCCTCTGCAGAATGGGGATAAAAGGAGCTGCCCTGGGCATCTCCTCCAAGAGCCAACAGGAGGGAGGCCCAAACAACAGAGCTGATGCCTCTTGTAAGTGTTCAGTTCCTCTTGCAGAGGAAGGGAGCAAGAGCAAGGGGCCAGAGCCACCTTCTTAGACAGCGTTCTCAAACCTGCCCCTCACACGCTACCAGTCAGCCGCCATCCTAAACAGGTCTCCTGGCCAGCCCACCACCTCCCTCCTCTCACCAGAACTGTGCCACAGCCCAGGCTGAGAGAGCTAGTCACCCCTCCTGCCCCAGGCGGAGGCAGGAGAATGACACAACTCAACACCCCTGATTAACCTGCCCAAATTCAACGCGAGAAAAGAGCCTGGAAGGAGGCAGGCCCCACTGTGACTCACCGGCAAATAGGTCACTACCCACTAGACCAGGGCTGGTCTGACCTGGAGGTGACCCTCACAGTTTGAGGGAAGGCCCTCTCTCCACCCTAAAATCTCTCTCCCCACATCTGATGTGGCTTCCATTCTCATTATTAGAGTGAATTTCTTTGGATGCTAGAGACTTTTTATGGCTCAGAAATTCCCTCTTAATAACTTAATTTTTTTTTTAAGTACATATGCTAGTCATTGCTTTAATGACTTGGTTTAACTAATTTAATCATCATAATAAACCTTTAAGGTAGGTACTTTTCACAGATGAGGAAAAGGAGATTAAGCAACATGCCCAAGGTCACAACAGCTAGTGCGTGGCAGATCCAGGAAGTGAATCCAGACAGCCTGGGTCTAAAGTCCATGATCTGAACCTTCCTGCTTCCCACAGAGAAGAGAGGAAGAGCAGAGGGGCGAGGCTCTGGATCCCTCTCCCATTCTAACCAAAGCAGCTTTTTAATGTAGAATCTCAATTTTAAAAGGAGACTCTCTGATTTCAATTGTGAAAATGAATCCCGCTGCCCAAAAACAGATCTGAAAGTTTCTTCTTTAGGGAATTCCCAGTTCACACTTTAAGCCTTAAAGTTTAAGGGTTTCATTCCCAAAGGAGCTTCTGCTTTGAGGGATGACACAGAAGGGAAGTTGCCAAAAACTTGGAAGACTTTGGAATCCAGCTGAGAGCCATCTAACTCAGGACCTTGGGACCAAGGGGCCCCTCTATTCTTCCCTAACCCTCCTGCCCCCCCCCCCAAAAAAAAAAGAAAAGAAAATGCTCACAAGGTTCAAAAATGTGACTGACACTGACAAAGGGATAGGGAACCCAACTTCACCACACTATCCCCAGCAACAAACCCAGATGGGATGACCCACAAGTGGCCTTTGCTCCCTGGTCAGCCACACCCTCATATCAGGCATCCCAGGACATCCCTGTGGGAGTCGTGAGACCAGGAGCCAGCCCAGGCTCTGTGGACTTCACCTGTCCTCTCTGTGGGCCAGGCCTCCTCTGGAAAGGAAGCATTTGCAGTGGGTCCCAGCCTGCTCTGCCAGGGAAGAGGGTTTGTGTATATGTAGGCCCAAGGTCACACATACCCACCAGCCCTCTCCCCCTGGAGGGCAGGGGCAGCTCTTACTCATCTCTGACCCCCTGGGGACTCGTGGGGAACATCTGCTGGGCAAATACGTGTGGCTGGGCTACAGGCTGCTCTTCACAGAAGCTGACCCTGGGCTCCATGAGCCACACAGGGGCCGGCGCCAGGTGGGCCTGCAACCAGGCACTCGAAAGCCACTTTGAGTGGGACTGGGGGAAGAGCAGCAGGATTGGCAATGTCCTCAGCCTCAGACTTCATGCCCATCCTCATCAGCTACTACTCCTGCCTCCAAGATGGAGCCTCACCTGGAAGTGAGTCTGGGTGGACACAGGGGTCCTGGCTGTGATGGGGCCCTGATCTCTTCTTCTGCTTGCTTGGGGACAGTGGTGACCATGGAGGACAGGGTCAGGACAGAACAGTGTGGGGACAGGGAGCCAAGCCATCCTCTCTCTTCCCAGCCAACTCTGGGGTGGGAGGGCACAGAGAATCCTGGCACATCATGGACAAAATCCTGAGAGACTGCACACTGCTCAAGACTGTGCTTCATCTCCTCTTTCTCTCTCCTGGTCCTCCTGCCTCCCCCAGGAAACTGCCACAAACCATTCAGCAAGGAACTCAAAGAATAGCCAAATTCCTTCCTGCTTTCCCACCTCATGCCCCCCCATCCTTAGGACAGTCCTAATGGTGACATGACCTAATGGTGACCACAGCAGAGAAGAGAAACAGGAGCAGCTTGTTCGGTGGCCACAGCTTCATGCCCCACCAAAGCAGCCATTCCCCACAACATCTTTACTTCTACATACTCAGTCACTTCTGAGAGGGCTGCAGGTCTCCCTCCCCCTACCTTGGGGTCCCCATTGATAAGTGCAGCTCCAGCCCTGAGGAGGATTTGTGCAACTGTGGCAAGGATGTTCTCTTGCACAAGATCTGGAATACGGTTTGCTTTGAAATCAAGAAATGCTATGTTGGAGGATCTACATCCCCTAGACAGTGAGCCCTCCCACCCCAGCCTACAGCTCCAACCCATCCATGCAGGAGGTAAGCTCGGTCTTTTCTGACCACAGCTATTCCACGAGTCAGCTCAGATAGACTGAGGGTCTTGGGTCAGACCCCACAGGTTCCTGTGCTACTCCTCTCCCAAAGAGAAGCGGAGGCAGTCAGGGAGTGGGACAGCCCAAGAAGTTTTGGATGTCGGGCCTGGCTGCTCCCCAGAGAAAGGCCTTTTCCTCCATGCCCCTCCTGCATCTGCAGTGGCTTCGAAGCAATCCCACTTTCCCCCTCAGATGACACCCAGGTGAGGATGCTCACTTTGTGAAGGGGCCCACTGGCTCAGCTTAAACTGCCCTCCCAGGATGACAAGAGTTCAAGCCAGGCTCCCACTACCTCACTGGGCGCCTTTCTCAAACCCCACACTGCCAATTACTCCCAATTACACGATGTGACAAGGCGCTGGGGCCGGGGCACTTAACTCAGGCCCTGTATTATGCAACGTTTATAATCCTCTTACTTAAGGTGGAAAACTGATATGACCCTCTGAGTTCACATGAATGACTGGAAAAATAATTCTAAGAAATAAAAACATCACCATCAATATCACCTTACAGGCTCCCTAAAAGGATTAAAAGGATGCATACTTTGAATTTTCAAATGCCCTCTGCTGAACTCTCCTTGAGAGCCTTGTCATTGAGAAGGCTCCTCAGAGGGAAAGGGATGGAGCAGCGAGTCGCTGGGGAAGAGAACAGCTCTTCAGTGGCTCTGGGGTGGGCTCCATCAACTGGAATCCTGGGGTCCGCCAGCCTGTGCCTATGGAGCAGGAGACTGTGACCCAGGATGTAAAGGACAATCCTTCCCCATCTACACGAAGCAGCCCAGAGCCAAAGGCCCATCCCTCCGTTTTCCCTGAAGCAGGTCCTACCTCAGAAGGCTGGGAAAGGTCCCTAACTGCCCTGCCCCCCCAACACACAGAAAGAATGCTCGGCCCCTCTCGATACCTCCACATCGCCCACAGGCCAAAGAGATAATAATCCCAAACAAGAATCCAGATTCCTTGAGCAGCTCAGGCCCTGACAAGGTAGGAAGGCCCTTGTGTCCCCCAACAGAAGGTCCTCAGCACACAGTGGGCTCCTCATTTCCTCCAAGATGAGCTCTCTGCTGCCAGTCCTTGCCAGGCTGCCGTGCCACACTGAGCTCACCTAAGGCCACTGAGAACTCCAAGTGCCTCACTGCAACAGGTGGGCAGGTGGGCAGGCAGCAGGGCCTTGCCCTCTGATAACCAAACCCTAGCCCAGGAGCTGGCCTTTGGGTGGGAGGGAGCAGTCTGACACCAGCAGGTACAATTACAGTGGCTGGGTCCATTAAACCTTGGGAATAAAGAGCCAGCCTGGTAATTACCCCTAATCCCCTTCGAGCCTTTGTCTGCTAGCAGCACTGCCATAAGCCTAATGGTGTGAGATAAGTGGCCAGGCTCCCCAGCCCTCCCCAGAGCTGCCTCAGGCAGGCCTAGGGTGGGGGTACTCAGAAAGCTCAAGCCCACCAGGATGGCATTCCTAAAAGGCTCTTTTGACAGGACCCTCCACGAAGCCCCCATAGGACAATGAGGTCCCTGGGGCTACAAGATGGTGACAGCTGTGGTGGTAGAAGAGGAGGAGGATTCCAGACTCTAGAGGGACCTGGCATTTAGCAAATAGGTTTGGACAAGGAAAACCATGCCTCCCAGACCCAACAACCATTTCCAAAACCATAGTCATACTCAAACATGTTTCCTGCATTCAAGGAGCTGCACACAGGACAAGGATCATGGTGGAGGGCAATTCACCCCGATGCTGTTCTCCCTCAAAACTCTGATGAATGAATGATCTGAATGAATGATTCAGAGTCTTCCACAGGTGTTGGCTGGCCTCTCTGCTCTTTATAACAACTCTAAGAAGTGAAGAGGGACGCCTATGACCCTGGCTGGACAACACACCTCTCTTCCTCTGGACCCAGAGACCTCCCCCTCATTGGCTCTTGCATCCCGAGTGGCAGGGATCACCAACTCGGATGCTCCCGGGCCAAGCTGGGTCATAAATAAAAGAAGCCAGCACCGACACGCCTGCACAAGAGAAGACAGTTCCAACATGCGCTCGCTCCCATTTTCCTTGAAACACGCAGTCCTCTCCCAGCCGCTCCTTCTCTCTCTTTTAATAGAGACATGAGCACAAAAACAGTCATCACTTTTCTCATGAGTCTGCTATTATAAAAAGCCACAACAATGGTTTGGGACTATGGCAAATGGAGAAAACACGCCCCATTTAAGAGAGTAGCTCCTGGTGACATCAAATTTTCTTAGTTCTCTAGAGAAGCCAGAAATCTGAATTTTTAGGTAATACCTCCCAATTATTAAATATCAGAAATTCCAATAATTTAAAACACTGGATGAACCAAACAAATGTGTCTGCAGGCCCCCAGTTTGCAAACTCTGCTATCCTGGATTTGTCTGTTTTCAGGTCCCTTTGCTCTACCTCAAACCAAGGTCCTTGAGAGAAAGAAACTTGTCATGTCCATCTCTATAGTCCCAGCACCTAGCAAAGGGCCTGGCACACACTAGGCACTCAATAACTTTTGGATAAATGGTTAAATGAATTAATGGTGAAGAAACTGAGGCCAGAAAGGTTAAATCACCTGTGCAAGGTAGACCAGCTGGTGAGTACAAAGCAAAGATGAGCAACCAACACCAGGCCCCTTTTCACCTGCCACATCATGGTGCTTCCCTCAGTCCCAGTCTGTGACATTCATAAAAACATCCTTTCTTTAATGTCACAATTCTTTCTTGCCCACAGTTTTAATTCCCCTATTTCAAATTAAATTTTGCAAAGCATCCTCACCCCACCCAGCAGATGATAGCTGGGCTGCAGATCCTTTCCAAGAATGACAAATGGGAACGCCTGGCACAAAGGCTTCCAGTCCCCAGCAGCTCCACAATGCAGGAAGAATGGGAACCCATGAGGGTTGTCCAGTCTTTTGAATTCTGAAGCCACCAGCCAGAGATGCAAATGGAACCTTTGGACAACAGAATCCCAACCTGGAGCTCCTGGCCCCCTGGGCCTAAATATTCAGCTACACATGGCTACCAGCCCATGAGGCCAAAGCACAAGTGCCAGACTCCCAGTTCCATGTAGCAGTCCGAATAGTGTCCATATTAGTTGTGTATTGCTGCATAACAATATTATCACAAACGGCGGCTTAAAAACAACACATGTTAATTATTTCACAGTTTCTGTGGGTCAGGAGTCCAGGCACAGCTTTACTGGGTCCTCTGCTTGGGGTCTCAACTGAAAGCTGCCAAAAAAAGGTGTTGGCCAGGGCTGAAGACTCATCTCAAGGCTCAGCTGGAGAAGGATCCACTTCCAAGCTCATGTGGCTGTTGGCAGAATCCAGTTCCTCACAGCCTGCTGGACAGAGCGTTTCTTGCTGGCATCAGCCAGAGGCCACCATTGGTTTCTAGCAGGTTGGTGGCTGGAGACCACCCTAAGTTCCTTGCCATGTGGCCTCCCACGTGGCCATTTGCTTCATCAAAGCCGGCAAGGGGGAGAGTCTCTTGGCAAGGCTGACATTACAATCTTACATGATATAATTATAGAAGTGACATCCCATCACCTTTGCCATATTCTATTAGAAGCAAGTCAAAAGCCCTGACCTCACTCAAGTTGGGGAGAAGGGATTATACAAAAGCATGAGGATGGGAAGCGGGTGTGGCTCAGTGGATAGAGCCCCCGTTTACCATATGGGAGGCCCGGGTTCGCTTCCCGGCGCCTCCTTGTGAGGGCAGGCCGGCTCGCGCGGCGCCGTGGGCTGATGCGGCAAGACCTCACAGCAAGGGGGAGATAAGCAGACACAGAGAAGACATGCAGCGAATGGACACAGCAGCAC